>BGPR01010055.1:18369-54345 GCA_013235015.1 Araneus ventricosus
GTTATGTTATATCAGTTGAAGATGCGATTACCTATATGAGGACACATATGATTTGATTTTTTATTTTTAGAACCAAAACCATGGAACCAAAATGAATAATTGACACTTTCGCTTCTAAAGTTGTGTTATACTTTTGTATATAAGCTGGTGCCCAAATGAAAAGGAGACTACAGTTATATGTAAAGAAATTTTAATAACAATATTCTAAATACAGTACATGTGGAACAGTACAGCTATAAATAATCGCCATTGACAATGGTACACTGATCCCAGCGCGTAGGAAGGGAGTGTGTGGCTCCAGTGTACAAACTGCTGGGTCAGACAAACACCCATTCTCGCCATCTTCTGATTCGATGACAGATGCTTGGGCACCCACTGTGCACAAATTTTTCAATAATCAAGCTTTTTTGGATTATGTGATGCACAGTTCCTTTGCTTATCGACAGTTCAACAGCAATTTCACGTGTGGTTATCAGACAATTCTGCCGTATGAGCTCATCCACAGACGAAAACGTGGCAGTCTTGGTCACAACGTGGGCCTGCCCAGGGCGTGGCAAATTCTTGATGTTTACGCGTTCCGCCTCATTACGCTGATACCACCAGAATATGGTATACCGTTCGAGACATTGCTCTCCGCACACCTCTTTCATCCTGCGATAAATTTGTGAAGAATGCTCTCCTTCTGCGCGAAGAAATTGGATAACTGCTCTTTGTGCTGATCTGGAGGAATCCATCATGCAACGAACTGCGGAAACAACTCTCCAGAAATGAGGATATTGATGGGAAGCCGTTAACTACGCAGGTGCAACTGGGAATACCACCACGCCATCTATCGGCTAGCACATTAACTCAATGGGATTTGATACAACGCCGATACAGCTAAAGTCTCCTTTTCATTTGGGCACACCTTATAGTAAGAATTAGGAATTTACAATAATTATTTATTTTCAAATTGGGCATTAAATGAAATCATTGAGTGGATAATTAGCAGCAGAAGGATTTCAGGCTATGATATTTAGGTACATTTATAACAATTTAGGACATTTATTTTCAGTTCATATGGTTTGATTTTGTGTAATTTTACATGCATATGAGAATACATTAATGATTAGAATTCGATTATGATTTTGATATATAGTTAAACCTCGATACAACGAACCCGAGATATAACGATCCTTCGGTTATAACGAACATTTCCAATCGTCCCAACCAAACTCCTGTGTCCCTAACGCATTTTCAATGAAGTAACGATCTTCAAAAGCATGGAATTCGGAGAGAGTTAACCAAAATTTCTTCTTTTCAAGCTTAGTTTCAGCTTTTTAACGAAAAATCACTACTTATTTTCATATTTGAGAGAAATAAATGTTATTACAATTAATTTGACCATTTAATTTTTAAGACCTAATATTTATTTAATTTATTACAGCCCATTACTAATAGCAATTTAGTATAATTAATCAGTTCAACATAGAAATGCATTTAAGGAATATAGGGAATTTTTTGTAACCAATATTTGAAAAATCAGGTATAGTGAGACCTCGGTTATAGCGATATTCTTGATTCGCCCGTTGAAGGTTCGCTATTATGTGTTTTGACTGAATATATATTCCTGTCCAGTTCTCTTTCCACCAATGGATGTCATAAAAATTCTATTTAAATCAATAATTTTGAGCACGAAACTACGTACAAAATTTCAGCTATCTAACTTGCTTCGTTTCTGAGTTATCGGTGAGAGGTTCTTTGAGGTATTGATTTTGAGTATTCAAAAAGGACCTAACTCCAAAAATGGTTTTTCCCACCATAGGGAGTTGTAAAATGCGTCCATTCATCTGCAGCACAATATATTATTCAAAAAGTCTTTCTGTGGGTGTATGGTGTAAACAGTCCAACACGCAGGATAATGGAGAATGAAGGTTTATACACAAATATGCAGGAAAACACATAGCACGGGTGCAGGAAACAATAGTTCTTACACAGATTAGCAACGTAAACAGACAACAGTTCACAGATAATGACAGTTCAGCACTTTGATATTTAGCAACACAAACAGTCAGCAAATAACTAATAACGACAATAACGGCATTTTCAATAGCGCTCAGCTCACCAGCCTCCTAGCTCGCACTGCAGACGAAACTCTAAAGTCGTTCTAGTGGATCAACACTACTCCCTCTGATACAGGCGCGGTCCTTATATACTCTTTCCGACAGGTCGTGACGTCACAAGGAGTTTTCTCGTATATTCAAGCGTATTTCCTTTCCTAAAAGAAATATCGAGAAAGGGTTGCATTTCCTGGAATCATCTGTTTGTCACCAAAATGGTCGCCAAGGTCAGGGATCCCGGAACAGCCGCTGACCGTCCCTCCATGCTTAACCTTGTAAAACTCTCTTCCCAACCATAAGACTGACATTGCTGGGAAGCGACTTTCCATGTTCGTAACAATATTCTTAGTAGGGGAGAGTGGGGTTAAACCCGGTACCCTTGATTCTACCGCTATTAGTTCTTCTATATAGCAGACAGATACTCAATTACACTCTACTAGTCAAGAAAAAGGAACAGTCATAGTGGTTTGTTTTAGCTGTTGAAAGCATTGAATATGTGAAGGTTTATTTGTTTTAAGACGTCAACTCTTTAATGTCCATTTGATTTTAAACTATCCTTACTTAATAATCATTACAGTTATAAAAACTACATTTAGTCCAGCTTATTATACGCTTGCTAAGGGTTTATATCCTATTAAACAATAATGATTTACTCAAATAATTGCGCGGTTCTATTTCGTTTTCTATAACCTCTGCACTCGGTGTGAAACAGGGTACTCCAAGTGGCGTAAAACCGGAATAGTCAGTATTGATGATTTCTCAGATTAAGGTGATAAAAACACATCAGACGTTGATTATTTATATTTAAATGTCGTATTTTCTAATTTAAATAAAGAAGAAGGATAAATTCAAACTGGAAACTGTCTTAGCTGTGCCCACGAAAGCTGCAGTGGTGCGGAGGAAAAAGAATGAAAATGTGAATTTTGTAACTAATGTTCTTAAATTGACATATAAAATAAAAATGATTGCATCTTTTCCACTGAAAATCGAGTTTCCCTAATTTCCCATAACGTTAACATGTGTACCCGGTTTCACTGCACTAGTAGGATAGAACCAGGGAGCTTCACTTTATTTATAAAAATATTACTGATAAAAACGTAATGAAACTGTGACTTTTCTAGAAAGACGAATTGTACTCGGATAAACGACGAATATTTTAATAAAATTTGACAAGCTCTAAGTTAAATAGTTCAGATACGAAAGGCCTTCGAGCCTTATCTTCCCGGTTTTACCACACTTTTGCCCATACAAGAAAGTAAAAATAAATCGTGGAAAGAAATGACCATAAGAAGATCAAAATTGAACTGTAGCACAATTTTCTGATCGAAGAGACTTATCCCCCCATGCAGCAATAGAACCGGAGACGTATTCGTTGAAATTAACAAACTCAGACTGTATCCTCTGCTTAACTAATGGACTCCAGTCCTGCAAAAGGTCGGCGAAAACAACAATATTCCGATGGGGCAATTTATGAGCCCTCTCGACACAAAATGACAACCTCATTTCAGGCATGGCGTGTAATTAGTGCCCTAATGAATGACCCGTCGGCAGAGGCACCGGGCATGACGGAGTGCCCGAAAGGTGTTGTCCGTTCTCGCCGCACAGATAACGGGCAAACGAGCCCTGAATTACCCCTTTTCTTTTTAAAAAGGCAAATACGGGCAGAACGGTACGATTACCTCGGATGAATTATGTCTTGCGATGTTTCTGACTTTGAAGGAATCTGAATAATTCTCATCGTCAGAATCTAATTAATTGTCTCTGAGTTTTGTTCGGTGTGAATCGCTACGTAGATGATCGCTGATCTGGATCTAAATCGAAATGCAGTTAGTCAATTTAATTTCTGAGAGTTTCTACTTTGTATTTCTAAGTTTCTTTTATTGATGTAATGGTTTGTTTTTTCGTTGGATATGCTGTATGAATATGTAGAGTGGATGAAACAGTTCGAGATTCAACTTTCAATGATTTGTTTGCTATGATGAAGGAGTTAAAATGCTAAAAAAAACTCAAGCAGAAAAGTTTTAAAGTATTTTAACCTTTCTTACGAAATCAACTCATGAAAATGGTAAGAGATGTTTATTCTGTTCTTGACACTATTTTATGACTTGCTGGCAATGCCAGTTGATGAAAATGGTAAGAGATGTTTATTCTGTACTTGTCACTATTTTATGATTTTCCGGCACTGCCAGTTGGTAGCGAAATACATTGATGAATAAATAAAAAATGACATTTTATAATTAGCTATGAATAAAATATTCATTTCTGCAATTTATGCTTTCTAAAATTTCGTTTGATGAACAAACTGCCTTGATCGCATCATATGTAATTCTCAAACTGAATTCAAAAATATTTCAACCATAGGGTAAAAGATCCTGATGACCTTAAAATGAATACAGAAGGAAGAGCACGGGATCATTTAAAACTCTGATACTCGAGCGTCCCTCTTCAATAAATCTTTCTCCCCCCAAAAAAAAAGAAAATTATTCTCTGTATTTAATACTAAAAAGATCCCCTGTAGTCTCGCCTCTGTGCCTTACCTTTGGTCAAGGTTGAAAATAAAGCGTAATGAAAGGGAGGGAAAAGAGAAAATAATGAAGAAAGAGAATACCCCTCCTCCTCTCTGCCTCATATGAACATTTCATTTCGAATTTGGAACCAGAATTGCTCCCTGTCGGTTGGATAGGTAAGCCTGAGACTTTATTGTCAAAGCACGATTACAAACACGAGTAATAACATAATATTTCAAAAGAACATGAAATAACAATAGAACGTAATTTAACATACCAACTAGCTGCATGACCCGGCGTTGCACGGGCAATCTTGAATAATGGGATATTCCCGGGCGGAGACAAGTGAGATCACGTGAGGCCTTCGGATCCATATTTTTTCAAATGCCCGGCTCCGTTTTTTTTCAACAAATATTGTCACTTACTTTCTCCCAGAAATGTAAATATTCTTTCAAATCTAGTCTTTTTATTACTAATTTTCATATGCCCGCCTCCGATTTATTTTTTTTACATATATTGTCGCTAACGTAAACGTTACGTTCCCCCCAAAACGTATTCTCTTTTCTTTGTTCTTCTGTTTCTTCGGCTCTTCTCTGCTGGCTACGTTGTGCCATGTCTGATAATCGGCTATTTCTTTGTTCTTCTGTTTCTTCCGCTCTTCTATCCTGGCCACGTTGTGCCATAGTTGACAATCGGTGGCTTCTTTCTTCTTCAGTTTCAACAACTCTCCTTTCACGTTCTCTAATTGCCTCCCGTCTACTGGCAGCATCCCCTGTAATTCCTCTTTTTCTTTTAGGCGTTTTTTTCGTTCGGCGTTGCACGGGCTAAATCGAATAATAGCTGAGGTCACGTGAAACATGCCTAATGTGTGTTATAATATTGTTGAAGTGTGTTGTATTAGTGTTTTCACCTTCTGCTTCAGCTGGGTGTAGATAAGAGGTCCTGTGATAATGTTTTTTACAGAGAGTTTTGGAGAGGAAGCGACATGAATTGGACTTTCCCAACCTGGGTAGTTATTTACCCCACTCCACCCCCGGCTATAACCTCCCCTTAAGGCGCACGGAAACGGGATGTGTTTTCAAGGATAATTACCCCTCTACCGCGCATATCTCCTAAACGATCTCACAACCTCCCCTTCCTTCAAAAGAAGTCAACCGCCTCAAACGGACCCTCGTCGCTGTTAAGGGGAAATTTTTAGACCGCCCGGGACCGCCTCGCTTAGGTGTGAGTGGGTTAATTGAATACATAATTAAAAGTGTCGTCATTGTGTCTATAAGTTAAAAAACTGAAATCTTAAATGATGCAAAGAGATTTTTAATTTGACCTGAAAAGCAATTCTTCGTTAAATGAAATAAAATTTATAAGTCTCCTGATAAGGATGAAGGATTACACTGATGGAGAAGGAGGAAGAAAGGACCTCCGAAAAAATGACATTCCCTGTCTACTAAAGAAATTTCCGCCTGTTTTCTTTCTTTTTTGACATGACTGCACGAGAGGATATTTCATAGCCCTTCTTGAGTGGACGAGAGGATATTTCATAGCCCTTCTTGAGCGGACGAGAGGATATTTCATAGGCCTTCTTGAGCAGACGAGAGGATATTTCATAGGCCTTCTTAAGCGGACGAGAGGATATTTCATAGGCCTTCTTGAGCGGACGATGGTTTCTTTTTATTTTTGAACAATCGGAGATGGATCTGGCGATCTTTTGTGCTGTTTTTGGCGACGTTCTTAAGGAGACACTGTCCGTCGCTGGTTATTTTATCTCGCCTTTTGTCTTATTTCACTGATAAAAGAGATGCACGAAACGCCAGAAGAAAAGAAAAGTATATCAACTGGTAGAAGAGAGATATGACCCTTTATAAATTATAAAGCTAACTAATACATACATGAAATTCGGTATGAGGTTTTAAAAACCAAAATGTAGATTTGTGAAAAATTTTGGACGTGATCGGCCAAAAAGAAAGGCACAAAATACATACACCATTTTCTTTCCTATTCTAAGAAATTGGACACAAATTGCGGCTGGTTTTGTGAGTACACAAGAAAATCCAATGGAGAGCATTCCGACTCTTTCAAACAAACTTAAGAGAAGGAAAAGTACTAGTTTGCAATAAATTTTATTAACATCTACTATTTTAAATTTATTCAAAAATTTAAAAATACAGCAAAACATCCTTTATACGTTGTTTCATCGCAGTCCCGAATTATTCGTAAACATTGCAATGGTACGACACAAATGGTCGGTTACACGATTTTTTGTCCTTCCTGAAAATCGCAATTTTTCTGCCTGACATTTTTTTCTTTATTCGTATTAAGGAGAGTAATTTTACTAGCGAGCAAGGGGATCAAAACCTTCTTCTCCATGCCATTTTCATATTCAGACCTACCTGCATGCAAGTAAGTCGCATAAAATAAGAACTGTTTAATTATATTTCAGGATATGTAATAAAGGTATGATTATTTTTCTCACTTTCATTATAAATGTGTATTTTTTTAATAAGGAAAAGAAAAATACAAGTTTAAACCAATTCTAACAACCGCTATTATTTTTAAATTATCCAGTGCTTTAAAAATAAATAAAATACAAAAGTAATACATCATCAGGTGCTCACATTTAAATAGAACAAAAAATGATTTTTTTTTAAATTGAACATTTTGGATTGTCTTGAACTACTCGTTATTCATCCATTATCATTTTTTTTAAATTGAACATTTTGGATTGTCTTGAACTACTAGTTATTCCTCCATTATCATTTTTTCTTGAACTATTCGGTATTCATCCATTATCATTTTTTCTTGAACTACTCGTTATTCATCCATTATCATTTTTTTAAAATTGAACATTTTGGATTGTCTTGAACTACTAGTCATTCATCCCTTTAAGTTCGGGGCCAACAGGAGGAAAATGTTTGATTTATTTCAATAAGCTCTATAACCTTCCTGATTAGTTGTTTAACTAGTCGCCACTGGCTTGTTACGATAGAAAATGTCTCTTCCAGTCATTATGGAACACTTGTAATCGTCTAAGATGAATCGCCCGGCAAGTTCAGCGGATGGACAACTGATACACCCCCTTGCCCCTCGCACCTAATTAATCACTTCCAAGGCTCGAAAAGGGCGCTACGAAAGTTTGATTCAATGCCCGGGAGTTAATGCCTCCTTTTCAAATGAGTCTTATGAATAATCTGGAGTTGATGGCCTCGAAAAATGGCGCTGCCTCCTTCGCGAATCATTCCCGGAATTATTCCCGTTTCCTTACTGAGAAAAGTCATCCGGAATAATTAGTGCGAAGGGAAACCTCGGGGTCTGTTTGTTGTGAGCTGTAATATTAGCCTTTCAAAATCCATGAGATAGCGCCATGGGCAATTGATCTTTAGAAATAACTTCCACCTCTCCCGAAAAGTCCATCCAATGACGATATTTAGATGCAGAGTGAGGAAGCTCCTTCACAATTAGCTCGGTGTCGACAAGGGTTGAGAGAAATTCTAGACGCTTTCATTTAGGGATTCCCTCATTACTTTCTTTTTCTCATTTCTGTCTCGTCGGTCTTCATTATAGTTGCATTAAAAGAGATATGTCATTTTTAACCTCTCGATTGTTTCCAAATATTTTCTTGAAAGTCTTCTGTTGAAATGAATGGTGTAGATGTTAATGAAGCTCGTCATCAGTGAACTAATAGTAAAATCTGTTATAAATTATAATCCAAACTTTTCTATATTACTTGTCAGATCGTTTCATACTTTTGCTGACGGGCCTTTCCTTATGGGCCGGTACAAATGCTATACTGGTAGCAAGCGAATTTTTCACTCCCCTTCGTAAAGATTTCAGCTGTGTCATATCCGCTCTAAAAACCCCTCCTGTATTACAACCTCCTTACTATTGGAGCTAAAGAGGTTTTTGACCATTGTTTTGGTGTTCTTTTTTTGAAAGAAGCATTCTTCTGATGTGTGGATATAAGTAAGCATAATTTCAATCGGAAATTGTACTTATTTGAAAAAGTATTATTTTTTCTCTTCGGCTTTATCATGTAGTCTTGGCCTTATATTTATTTTCGTATAAAATGATTTAATTTATTTTTTAATTTATAATTAGAAATATATATATCAACAAAATTTTCACTTATATATAATCTGAGAATGTTGTAGAAAGGTTTAAAACTGTCAATGATATTAAATTATGATATTTAGATTAGAATACATTTCTGAAAATTGGAGCTCTCATAATCTTTCCAAAATCTGCCATATACTTTTAAAAATAAATCTTCCAAATTATGAATCCACAGAAAGGAGAGGGGCATTATGGTCTTAAAATCTGTTTTTCTACAACTCGTTAAAATCTAAATTAATTATTTTCTTAGAAACCTATATATCTTTGTTATCCTTTTCTTAATAAACTAGTAAAAGCTGTCATCTACTTCAGAAGTCACTCAGTTACTGAGAAGCTGTCAGAGTTGAATTCTCAACAAAAATGTTTCTCTCTCTCTCTAATCATTCCTTCCACCTTCTTGGATTTTCTCCTGCGGTGGAAGCACACAGATCCAGATTTCGAATTAAAATCGAAGGGAACCAATTTCCAGTGAATGATTTCAGAAATTGTAGAAGACGATATCCGAATTTAATTCACGACATTCTGTGAGCTTAAGAAATAAATCTGCTCTTCTGCTTCCAAACAGACGGATAGAGAAAGAGAAGTGAAGCCCAAAGAAATAGGAAAATCTTGCAGAATATTCCATTAGCATTTTCCATCCGGTGTCATAATTACTCCACGTCCGATTCTAAAGCTTTGACACTCACCGCAAAACTCAAACTGGTACCTCCGCCAATGAATGAGTTACAAGACATTCCTTTTTCCGACCACCGAATCACCCTCGATTTTTTGTTCCACGTAAGACACTTAATTCATCAATCCGGAAACTGCTGGAGAGAGAATCAAATTAGAGTGCGTCCGGGAATTTATTCGGCCAAGGAGACAAGAAAAACGTTTCTCTACATCTCGTGTTTGAAAGAGAGAGAGAGAGAGAGAGATCTCGGGTTAGGGAAAGGTTAACTGTGACCATAACTACAATAATGCTCAAGAAGTATGGAATAAAAGGTAGAACGTGTCCACTTTAAAATATATATTGAATATCGATCTATCCAATTGTTCGCAAAGGAGATGTCTGGGAGTCATCTATAACTCATTGAGCATCCCCTGCCAAAGTTAAATTTCGCTCAAATAACGAGATTTTCGGGTCATTCGTGAAGGGGATTCTTTCGTTTTGTCCAAAAAAGTCTTAGAATAGTTTGTCTGAAAGAAAATGTCTTATTTTCTAAGCTATATACCCTTGCCTTCTATGAAAACTTCTGGAGATATGTCAAACTGAAATTATACCATGGCATTGATTCTATAACTCGTTTGATTAGCTCAATTATTTTCTACAGTTTTTCGACTTTAAATACAAGGTAAGTAAGAGCTATTAATTCATCTAATCCGATGAATTACAAATTCTACACTGCTGCTTGAAATAGATAAGGATAAATGTTCGATTTATTATTTTCAGTGAAAGACGTCCAACGAAATGTTTTCAAATTGAAATAGTTGAACCAAATCTTAAGACTCATTAGAATTAATTTTACAATTCAAGTAAAATGTTAAAGAAAGAAAACCAAACAAAATTTGAATTTATCTCGAAAGTTCCAATGTACTTTATGAAAAAAAGGAAGACATTTTCAGCTTCAGATATATTAGTTCAAACTTTGAAGCCAGAACACGTTATAACATTTATAAGGATTTATTTGAAGTTTCTCATTTTTAGAATAAATACACATAGGACCAAAATGAATAAAAGGCACTTTTAAGCGCTTTCTTTCTAATGCGATACTTCCTTTTTGTAAGAGTTAGGAATTTACAGTAATTGCGAATTGACTAATTAAATAACGAAATCTTTAAGTGGGTATTATGCAATAATTTTCAATATTTGAGTTCATATGTTGTAATTATTTGTAATTTCACTTAAGTATAAGTGTAGATTATATCAATGCCATGAAAATCAATCAATTTTGAAATTTAAAAGGAAAGATTGATTTTCATGACAATGATACATTTTCCACAAATCTTCATAAATTGCAGTATTATTGCGCATTCGTTGCGTTTGTGTTTTATAAAATTTTATTTTATCTATCCCACTTTTGTTTATTTTCTTTCTATGTAAGTTCTCTCTATAAGAACTCTCGGCATTTTCTTCCAGCAGATTTTTTTCTTGACATTTTGTATTATGAATGTTTATGTTGATTTTGTTGCTCTTACAATTCTGTTATGATTGTTTCTTATTTGTGTTATATATATATATTTATATATATATCCAAATATAACTAGTATATAATCATACAGAAATAAAGTAAACAAAACATATCAAGAATCAAATCCTATACTAAAAAGTCATTATTTGAACAATACATCAATTTTAAATAAAATCTAATAAATTGAAATTACTAAAGATACCATAAACAAAAAATCAAGTTTAAGCATTATATGTCAACAAGTGAAAGAACACTGTTGTTATTAAAAATAATGAAAGAGGCAATCCAAGTAAATGAAGTTTTCAACAATTAATATAGCAGCTTGGCTGTGGACAAGCTTTAGCCAAGTTAAATTAATTTTGTTGTACAAACCATCCCTGTTACTATTGTTGTTGAAAAAACAAACAGGGTAATTTACCATAAATTGAAAGAATTTAGAAAGAAAAGTCTTATACTAACCCTAACAATAAAACATAACTGTATAGAAACAACTTAAATTCAGGATAAAAATATGTAAATAACATTATATTGCACTATGATATTGCACTAAAGACAGTAAATATATAATTCAATAAAATACCCTTACTTTTCATTAAACATAAACTAATCTGTGTCTCCTCTTTAACTTTCCAGAATTCATCTCTTTCATTATAGCCCGCCACGCACATTGACATCACATGTTGCCACAACCAAAATTCTTACCATGAAACAGCTTAATTGACTAAATAATATAATTAATTTTTGATATCATGAATTAGTAAGATACCTATATTAAAATTCTCAAAACCATATTAAAGAATGTAATACATTTAGTTATCTAGAAAATAGTTAAAAATGTCTATTAAAAAGGAAAATTTCACATGAAAGATCCTGGCGCCATCTATGTAATAAATCTGAAACAAATAACTCAATAGCCTAATTTGAATAAAACTGCACATTACGAGTAGAATATGTGGAAACACTATCCCACTATCAAAGAAATAAAAATATTCTTTTATAAACCATTATGAGTGTTTTATTCTAAATAAACTAAATATTTCTTATCTATATATACTCTTAGAAAACCTATAGGCATTCCATAATCCAGGGCAAAGGAATAAAAATTTCTTATGTTCTTAATTCTAATATCAATGTCTGTTACTATATTATTATTTCTAATTATATAATTTTTTACTAAATTCTTGAAGACAGAAATGCTAAGATTACTATTCCAAAAAGGGAATTTATTAATTTGAAAATTAAATGCATTTCTTTTATGAAAGATATCTGTTACTAATTTATTATCTATGATTTTAATATCTAGATCTAAAAATTCTGCAGCTAAATCATTGTCTTTAGTTTTTATAAGTTTTAAATAATCAGGATAGAAGTCAATATGTGGCTTAAGGCCTATTTCTTTATTGAATAATATTAAATCATCTATATAGCGGAATAATATACTATGGCTATAATTATTCAAATCTTTCTCATAGTAGTGAATATAAATCTTTGCTAAACTATTACTAGCTGGGCCTCCTTGAGGTAATCCTTTAATTTGATGGAAAATCTTATTATCAAAAAGATATAATTTTTTTTAGAACGAGATTAATAAGATTTTTAAAATTATTAATGTTAATATCTTTTTTAAGATCATAATCTTTATGTATATTTACTAGGGTATTAGTCAAATCTTCAATATCTATACTATTAAATAAATCCTGGAAGTCAAAAGTATGTTCACTAGTTATTTCTACATCTTTAATTACATTTAATATCTCTACACTATTATTTACTATAATTGTATCTTTTTGCTTATTTAAATTCTCTATCACTGTCTGTATGTATTTTTGCAAGAGTTAGCCTGATTTTGTAATATAAGTATTGCAGCCATTAGTAACACTTCTAAATTTAAGAGGACTCTTGTGAAATTTTGGTGTAAGAAAGATGTGAGGATAATCTTTTTTAATATAATTAATTCCCAATTTTTTATGGAAGGCTTGAATTCTATTAGAAATTTCTGTTTCACCTAATTTTGTCTCTTTATAAATATCACTATTAATAATATGATCATTAAGTATTTTTTTGTAAAAATATTTACAAATTATAGCAAAATTACTGGGCACTTTGTCTATATAGACTGTTACAAAATCTGTTTGCAATTCTTTAATATGTTTTTTAATATCAGGATATCTATTAAAATCATTAGATTTAAAATTATAGTTAAAAAGATCTAATAATGTTTTATGTCTATATTCATTAAATGCCTCTAGAGGCAGACTATATTTTATTGCCATATTTAATATAAATTTCTCAACATCTTTTTTAATTTGCTTTTTAATAATTTCATTACTATTAGCTATAGCCATTCGATGATTTGTACCTTTACTCATTAACTCTCTAAGTTTTTCATTTCCAACAATATTCAAATCTCCAGTAATTACATGTCCATGGTCTTTATTCAAGAAATCATTATAATTTAAACACTTGCAATCATCACTCGTATTACTTTTTTTTATATTATTATAGTTAAAAATCATTCTGCCTAATTGTGTGTTATATTTAAATGCACGTTTAATTTTAATATTTTTTATAGGGAAGCAATTATATGTTTATCTAATATAGCAGAAAATTTACATTTGTCACATACTTTTTGTTCATAAAAAGGAAGGTACAATATTCAATATCTTTCTTATTGGAAGTGTTATGTGATAAATTAAATTTTTTATAAATAAATTTGAAGATATCTCTAATCAAATCCCATCCAAGTGAGTCTGTCTTATTATTCATAATTAATTATCTACTAGCTTTTATTTCTTTTTTATTTAATCCAAACATATATCGTTTAATCTTTTTTATATTAAAATCTTTATCAAAATTCTTACACAATGCCAATAAATCTTCATTAATAATCTTAAGTTCTCTATTATCTCTCTTGTGTCTAGCTATACTAGATTTACCATGTCTCTATATAAGAAGCTACTACTTTATAAAAGTAATGAGATTCATTACCTTTTAAAACTTGCAGAATGTTTTTCCCCCAAAAAAATACATTAAGTCCATAAGGATAAATAGTGTTGTAGTATTCTATAAAAAAATTTTCCCACCATAATCTATTTTTTATGTAAGGAACTGTCTTAATGATGCTAATATCAACATTATCAAAACCATGTGCATGAAAATGTCCAATTTATATTTTATTGCGAATATTTTTGTAGTTTTAAAATTTTTTAGTGTCTGAACGGTGTTATTAATTCTTAGGTTAATTGTATTAGATATTTGTCCTATATACTTGAAATTACAAATTTTACAATTCAACATATATATTCAATTATAAGTTTTACAAAACAAGAAATTCAGAACTATTATCTAATTGAGCTACATTAATCATTGCAGAAGTTTTGCATCTCTTATTATTACAACTTTTGAATTTAAGATTATCTAAATGATCAATCTTTTCATTATTATTCATTTGCTTTATAATACTATTGAACTGCAGAGTAGAATGTGAAAAAGGGGATGCCAATTTATTTTTATATTTATATTTTGAATTCCAAAAAATCCTGGTTTTATACTTTTTTTTTATAAAATTATCTCTATATCCATTATAAAATCCCTCTATATTGTCACCATGAATACAGCTAAAATCCTTATAATTATTATTTTGTGAAGTATTACTATTATAATCATTTTGAAAATCAATTGTAGAATGAAAGTTCGGCATTTAAAGTGAAAATATTATTTCTAAATTAGGCTATTAATACTATAATAAACATCCTTAATAAATTAACTATAAATTTCAATTTAACCTTTTATAATAGTATATATTATTTTAGAAATGTACATAAAAATAAAAATTATAATGCAATCTTATTCTTAATCTAGTGGCGCCATCTACCTATGTATTGAATTACTAATATCTTTCTGAATTCCGTTATATATGATCACATCAAAAAAAATATAAAAGAATATTAATTTAATGGTGTTAAATATTTCTTATGAACATAAGATACATGAAAATTGTAGGATATCCATATCTCATCATTTTCAAGAAATGTATCAATATATGATCGCTGTTTATATCTGTCTGTGACTAAAAAACTGCTGCTATAAATATAATTTAAGACAATATTTCTATAAATTTGACGATTGATGTTGCTATTCCAAAAAGGTAGCTTGTTTATATTGAACTGAAAAGTGTTTCTTTTATCATAAATCTCAGTGCTTAACTTACTATCAACTATTTTAATTTCAAAATCTAGAAAATCTGCAGAAGAAAAACCTTCATTAGTTTTTAGTAATATTAAATATTGTGGATAAAAGTTAATATTTGGTGTGTAGTCTTCTACTGTTAAACATATTAACAAATCATCAATGTACCTATACATGATACAAGAATTATTGTAAATACTTTCTTTTTCATAATAGTGTAAATGTAAATTAGCTAGAGCATTACTCGCTGGTCCACCTTGTGGAAGTCCTTTAATTTGTTGGTATAATTTATTGTCAAAGATAATATAATTTTCTTTTAATATAATTTTTATTAATGTTTTATATTTTTTAACATTAATCATTTTCTTTATGCTAAAATCTTCATGAATCTGTTATAAAATTTTCATCATATCTTTAATATCTATGCTATGGAATAAATCTTGAAAATCAAAAGCATGCACAGAATAAACATTAATATCTTTAGTACTCTTTATAATTTCAAAGCAAATAATTAATAATAACAGTATTATTTTGTTCTTTTAACTGCTTTGTAGTCTCTTGCAGAAATTTTAGTAAAATATTACCTGTTTTCATTATATAACTGTAAGTTCCATTCGTTACGCATCTAAATTTAATAGGAATTTTATGAAATTTTGGTGTAAGAAAAATATGAGGATAGTTCACTTTCTCAAAATAAATATTTTATTTTTTATCACAAGCTTTAATTCTATTGTGTATTTCTTTTGTAATAAAATTAATTTCAATATAAGCCTCATTATTTAGAATATTAAAGAATATTATTTTTATATTTAAGCACTTTAAAATAATAATACTTACAGATGATAGCATAGTTGTTGGGCACTTTGTCAACATAAACTATAAAATATTCTTTCTGCAGATCCTCTATCTGTGTTTTTATATTCTGGTATCTTGTTTCATAATATGTTATAAAGTTTTATAAATATATATTATCAGTGGAGATAATTGCGAAATAATTTCAGCTATCTGATTTACTGCGTTCATTAGTTACCAGTGAAAATTTTTACAAATCAGTTACTAGTTCTGAAAGTTCAAAGACAGACATAATTTCAAAAATGTTTTTCCCAAAAAAATATAGGGAGGTCAAAAACGTGTCGATTCATTAAACGACCGTCCTACACCAAGTATACAGGAAAGTAAGATAAAACTTTCTGTATAGAAATGACAGTGAGAAGCTCATAAGAGAACTGTGAAACTAACCACTGATCAGAAGGAAAGAAGAAGCATCGCAATTCATCGGATTGAAATTACCGATTCAGGGGAATACCCCCCGGAAGTTCAACCGGAGACACATTCGTTGAAATTCCCAAACTCACACAAGGGTGTATCCTCTACTTAACTGATAAACTCCAGGCTCGTAAAAGGTCGAAGAAAACAAAAATTTTAAGCCGACCAATTTATGAGCCCTCTCGACACAAAATGACAGTCCGTATTTCGAGCATGACGTGTAATTAGTGCCCTAATGAATGACCCGTCGGCGGAAGCATCGGGCATGATGGAGTGCCCGAAAGGTGTTGTCCGTTCTCACCGCACAGATAACGGGCAAACGAGCCCTGAATTACCCCTTTCTTCCCAAAAAGGCAAATGAGGGCAAAGTGGTGTGAATGTTTCGAGTGAATTATGTTTCGTTATGTTTCTGACTTCGAATAAACTTTAATAATTTTCATTGTTGGAGTCTAATTAATTGCCTGTGCGTTTTGTTCGGTGTTAATCGCTGTGCAGATGATAGCTGATTTGAATCTAAATCGAAATACTGTTAATATACTGATGAATTCACTTTCTGTGAGTTTCTAGTTTGTAGGTCAAGGTTAGTGTTATTGAATAAACGATTTTTTCATCAATGGATATGTTATAAGATATATTTTAAATAAATCATATGTTCCGAGCGCCAGTTAACACTCGCTAGGAAACATTTCGTGACGCAACATTCAATGATTTGATTACGTAAGCGCCTTTTTAATATTATTAATATAATGAAGTAGTTTAAATGCTCAAACCAATATGAAGTATCAGATTATAAAAATATTTTTTTTTCTTACGAAATATATAAATTAAAATAGTAATAGATGTTTACTCTGTTTTTGTAAACTTTTTTGACTTAGTAATATCGATTAGTATCCAAATAAATTGATTCATCTTTGGTTGAATGAAGAACAATATTTTCTAAATATTTCTGAGTAAATGATTTATTTCTGCTGATTATCCTTTTTACAATTTTTTCTTGATGAACAAACCGCCTTGATCGAATGATATTTAATTCTTTAAATGAATCCACAAATAATTCAATCACAGCTATAATGATCCAGATATTCTTTGAATGAGTGCACAATAATGAAAACGATATTATTTTAATAAGCGATATTCATGACTCTCTCTTCAATCCTACTTTTTCTCCAAGGAGAAGAAAAGAATCTCTCTTCATATTAAAGAATGAAAAATGCTATAGTCTACCATCTGCTTCTTACCTCTAGTTAAGACTAGAATTAAAAAAGAAAAAACAGTCCTATATATTAAATAATAAAATACGCCCCTGAAGTCTGCCATCTGTTTTTAAACTTCGGACAAGAGTGAAAATAAAGTTTAGCAAAAGCAGGAAAGAGAGAAATATGATGGAGAAAAAGAGAATATCCTCCTTTTTCTCCCATACGCACAGAAGGATGAAAGACAACTATTTTGACATTGGTGGGGGAAAATGGACCAGAGGAAAAAGTACATTCCTTGGTTACTAAACAGTTTTTCGCCTGTTTGCGTTCGTTTCTTCTGTGTGAGTCCACGAGGGGATATTTCAAATCTCGTCTGCGCAGAGGATAGCCTTCTTCTCATTTCAAACTGAAGGTAAATGGATCTGACGATCTTCTGTGCCATTCTGGTAGGGAGATGTCTCGAAAGAGGCACTCTCGTCGCTGGTCATTTGATCTCACCTTTTATCTTCTATCACTGAGAGAAGAGAAGCACCCAACTACGGAAGAAAGGAAAACCTGTAGAGAGATACGCTATGGAGTTCAGGGCAAACGATTATATACTTGTGGCGAAATTCTTGGGAACCTCGTGAAATATGTCGTAAGCCTGCTTTTGAAAGGTATGCGCTATCTAGGATGTTTCAGGGGTGAATTTATAATTGAAACCTAAGTAATATTTTTCATTTTTAAAATTTTAAACGATACTCAGTGGCATTTTGACTGGAAGGGCGAGGGGATACCTTGGAGTCAAAACTATGACACACTGCGGCCATTTACTCTTGCTAAACAAATAACGACTGGGGTAAATAAAATCATATTTTGTTGATGGCACGTACCCTCGTTGCACCACTGGTCAAGTGACAAAACGTTAAAAATTGACACTAACACAATAAAGTCAAATGCAATAAGGAATCGAACGCCCCTGCACAGTTTACCCAAGATAAGCCATTAATGATGGTGGCGAGGCGAAAAGATCATATGATCCGAATGACACTTATCTTCGCTACGCCACTGATGATTCAGTGAACGAGAGAACAATCCAAATATCTATTTCTGGAAGTGTTCAAAGGTGGTATCATTTACCAAATGGGACACTTCAGGGCGTTAAGCGAGATCTTCCCACTCATTAATCAGAATAGATAGACGTATAGAAACAACAGGTGATCGGATCAAGATTTCTTGTCCGGTAGATCAGCTGGTAGAGGATGAACATAGACATGATCCTTTATAAAACATTAAATTAATTAATACATAAATTAATTTCGGTATCAGGTTTCAAAAGCCAAAATATAGATTTATTATAAAGGTCTAACACGACCGGTCGAAAGGAAAGGTAGAAAATACATACTAGATTTTCTTTTCTATTCTAAGAAATTTAAATCAAAATGAGGCCCGTTTCATGAGTATACCAGAAAGTCGAGCGTAGAGCATTCCGGCTAGTTCAATGTTACATATAAAGTTTAATGGAAAGAAAAACACTGGTTTAAACTCAATTTTATCAATCGCAACTATTTTAAGGCTATTCAGTGATTTCAAAATATAGTATAGCACCGTTAATGTGCTCTCATTTATACATCGTTCACATTAATACGTCATTTCATCTTAGCCCCTAATATTTCGTAAACATTGCAATGACAAGGTGATACGTTTATACGTCGCAAATATTCTGTTTACGTCATTTTCTTCCTTTCTGAAAATTCCAATTTTTTTTGCCTCAGTCATTATTCCTTGGTTCCTGTTTAGAGGAGGGGACTTTTCCTAGAAAGGAAGAGGATTATCATCTTAGTCTTCATTGTCATATCCAAATACAGGCCTACCTGCATGAACTTAACCCTCATAAAATACGAAATGTATAATTATATTAAATGATATTCAATAATGTATGATGATTTTTCTCACTTTTGTGGCAAATGTTTAATTTCGAAATTTAATTATGGTTTCTAATGCTGTATTAGTTCTATGTTAAAAATTATTATTGCTTTTAAATTACTTACTTTACTTCTATATGCATTAGTAGCTTTAAATTTATAATAATCAAAGATGTTTTCTAGAATTTGAATTATACGTTTTTTTTCATTAATACGTCGTTTTACATCAGTGTCTTCATAGACGCATTTGTAGTGCTTTGCTCTAAATAAAATAAAAAAGTAATGCATTAACAGGAGTTCATCTTTTCATATAACGATACCTGAATATTTTTATAACAGAACATTTGACAGACACTGAACTCTATTCCTCCGTTAAATTTTAGGACCATTGCGTCGAAAATAGTTGATTTACTTCCTTCAGCTCCATATGATTCCTGATTAGTTGTTTAACTAGTCACCACCTGCTTGCTACGACAGAAAATGACCAGCTTCATTTTCTGTCACTCTTTCAGTCATTATGGAACACGTAAGATCATCTATTATGAATAGCTCGGCAATGTGTGAGGATGGACGATTGTCTGGATATATCTCTTCGCCTCCCCACAGCTAATTAATCACTTCCAGAGCGACGAAAAGGGCGCAGGAAAATTTTGATTCAATGTCGAGGAGTTAATGCCTCCATTAGTTATTCGCCTCCATTCCAAACCAGTCTAATGAATAATCCGGAGTTGATCGCCTCGAAAAATGGCGCTGCCTCCTTCGCGAATCATTCCCAGAAATAATCCCGTTTCCTTACACAGAAAAGTCATACGGAATAATTAAAGTGCGAAGGAAAACCTCGAGGGCTGTTTGTTGTGAGCTGTAATATTAGCCTTTCGAAATCCATCATATAGCGCCGTGGGCAATAGATCTTTTGAAATAACTTCCACCTCTCCCGAAGAGTCCATCTAATGACGATATTTAGATGCAGAGTGAGGAAGCTCCTTCACGATTAGCTCGGTGTTGACACGGGTTGAGAGAAATTCTAGACGCTTTCATTAAGGGATTCCTTCATTAATTTATTTTTCTCATTTCTGTCTCATCAGTCTTCATTATAGTTGCATTAAAAGAGAGATGTCATTTTTAACCTCTCGATTGTTTCCAAATATTTTCTTGAAAGTCTTTTGTAGAAATGAATGCTGTAGATGTTAATGAAGCTCGTCATCAGTGAACCATCATTAAAATCTTTTATAAATTGTAATCTAAACTTTTATATGTTCCTTTTCAGAACGTTTTATGCTTTTGTTCACGGGGCAACTGCTACACCAAAAATATTTTTGCCTTTCCTTACGGGATGCTACAGCTGCTATGCTTATAACAAGTGAGGATAGAACTCCCCTTTGTGAACATTTCAGCTGTGTCATATCTGCCTTATAAAACACTTCTTGCATTTTTTGGCCCGCAGATTATCGGAGCTAATTAGTTTCGTGAACATTGTTTTGTGGATTTTTATTTATTTATTTTTTGAAATAAGCATTCTTCTGATGTCTAGAAAGGAATAAGCATAGTTTCATTCGGGAGTTGTACTCATTTGAAAAAGTATTACTTAATTTCTCGGCTTTATCATGCAGTCTTGGCTTTATATATATTTTATTATAAAATGAATTGATTTATTTTAAATTACTGGTCTGTCTCAACAAAATTTACACTTAAAGCTAATCTCAGAATGATGAAGAAAAGTTTAAAAGCCGTCAACGATATTAAATTCTGATATTTAGAATAGAATGGAAAACTTATCTTAAAATTGAAGCAAAATTTGCCATATTATTTTTAAAATGAAACTTTCCCTTTATGGATCTAAAGGGTGAAAAAGGGCATTATGGTAGTTAAAATCTATTTTTCTACAACTGGCAGAAACCTTGATAAGGATTTATCTTTATTAACCTTTTCCTATTGAACTTGTAAAAGCTGTCATCTACTCAGGCAGTTACTCAGTTACTGAGAAGGTTCCTAGATGGCAAAGAAGGTTACGGAAAAATTGCCATTTCACTTCCCATAGGCTGTCTGCGAAAGCATTTCCGCGCTAACCGTTTAGGAAAACTTTGCCACAAGTTTTACATAGGAAAGAGTTTTATGAACTACCTCACCGACAAGGTTTTAACCACAAATCCGAGAAAACATTTCCTCGCAAACCGATTTGAAAACCATTCCCGCAAAATTGCGTAAGAAGGCTTTTTATTAACCACCATTCCCATCGTGTGTAGCCCCGGCGGTATAGTTGTTTTTTGCGTTTTCTTCCAACTCTCTGAACGCGGGTTCGATCCCCGCATAGGAGGAATGTGAAGTGTTGTCACAATCTACAACGAACTCGTGCAAATAATTTCAATTAAAATTAGATTAATGAATTTAATAATTAAGCTATGATTGGTTAAGTTTGATAATTGAAATAATCAATTGACTTTCGAGAAAACTCCGAAGTTTCATTAAGATGACGTAAGAAGAAGGGGGTGGAGCCCTCTGTGGTAGTACGGCTTCGGAGGGGGGAAAAGGGGTTCTATTTTGTCCGCCGAAGGAGGGCTCTTTACAACCGTCCGAAAGGCATGGAACAAGCTTGAGGAAAGCCTAATAAAAGCTTGGGGAAATCTTACTAAAAACCTTACAGAAAACCTTGTTTCTTGTTGACTAGAGAACTTTTCCGCTACCTTGTAGAAAGGTTCAACCCTTGTCATGGAAACCTTTGTGACAACCCTTTACCTCAGCCGACGACAAGGTTTCCAAACCCTTTTAGTCAGGCTTTCTTTGATATCTGGGTTTCAGTGTTCAATTCTCAACAAAATTGTTTCATTTTAAATCTATTCATTAGTTCCTCTTGCTTTGAATTTTTGATGCGATGGAAGCACACATATCCAGATTTCGAATTAAAACCGAAGGGAGCCCATTTCTAGTGAATTATATGATTTTCAAAACCTGAGAAGACATTTTCCTAATTTAAGCCTCGACACTATGAGAATTTAAGGAATAAACCTGATCTTCTAAACAGTCGAAGCAAGAAAGAATAGTGCCTCCGAAAGGAATCGTAAAATCTCACATAAAATTTAATTAGAAAATTCCACCCGCTGATATAATTACTCCTCGCCAGAATCTGATATGAATCGAATCGAAAACTTTAACACCAATTGCAAATCTCAATGTGGTCTTTCCGTAAGTGAATGAGTTACAAAACATTCCTTTTTCCGACCACCGAATCACCCTCGATTTCATGTCCCATGAAAGACACTTAATCATCAATTTGGACATTGCTGGATACAGACTCAAATTAGAGTGTGTACGGGAATTTATTCGGCCAAGGGAACAAGAAAAACGTGTTTACAAATCTGCTGTTTGAGAGAGAGAGAAAATGATATCGGTTTGCGGAAAGGGTAACCGTGACCATAACTGAAATAATAATCAAGAAATATGAAAAAAAGTTAGAACGTGTCCACTTTAAAATATATATTGAATATCGATCCATCCAATTTTTGCAAAGGATATGTCTCGGAGTCATCTATAACTCATTGAGTGTCTCCTTCCAAAAACCCCCTTCATCAATCGACCGTTCTACACAGAGTATACAGGAAAGTAAGATAAAACTTTGTGTATAGAAATGACCGTGAAAAGCTTATAAGAAAACTGTGACACTAGCCACTGATCAGAAGGAAAGAAGAAGCATCGCAATTCATCGGATTGAAATTACCGATTCAGGGGAATACCCAAGGAAGTTCAACCGGAGACACATTCGTTGAAATTCCCAAACTCACACAAGGGTGTATCCTCTACTTAACTAATGAACTCCAGGCTCGTAAAAGGTCGAAGAAAACAAAAATTTTCCTCCGGGCAATTTATGAGCCCCCTCGACACAAAATGACATTCCGTATTTCGGGCAGGACGTGTAATTAGTGCCCTAATGAATGACCCGTCGGCGGAGGCACCGCGCATGATGGAGTGCCCGAAAGGTGTTGTCCGTTCTCGCCGCACAGATAACGGGCAAACGCGCCCTGAATTACCCCTTTCTTCCCAAAAAGGCAAATGAGGGCAAAGGGGTGTGAATGTCTCGAGTGAATTATGTTTCGCGATGTTTCTGACTTCGAATATACTTTAATAATTTTCATTGTTGGAGTCTAATTAATTGCCTGGGAGTTTTGTTCGTTGTTATTCGCTTAGTAGATAACCTCTGATTTGGATCTAAATCGAAATGCTGTTGACATGCTTATGAATTTACTATCTGTGAGTTCCTGGTTTGTAGCTGAAAGTTAGTGTTATTAAATTATCGATTTTTTTCGTCAATGGATATGTTATAAAATATATTTTAAATAAATCATATGTTCCGAGCGTCAGTTAACACTCGCTGCGAAACAGTTCGAGCCGCAACAATCAATGATTTGATTACGTAAGCTCCTTTTTAATGTTATTAAAATAATGAAGTAGTTTAAATGCTAAAACCAATATCAAGTTTCATGTTATATAAATATTGTTTTTATGAAATATATAAATTAAAATAGTAAGAGATGTTTACTCTGTTTTACTAAACTTTTTTGACTTAGTAATTTCGATTGGTAGCTAAATAATTCCTCTTTGGATGAATAAAAATCAGTTTTTTCTAAATATTTCTAAATAAAAAATTTATTTCTGCTGATAATAATTTTTACAATTTTTTCTAATGAACAAACAACCTTGATCGAATCATATTTAATTCTATAAATGAATCCATAAATAATTCCATTACAGTAATAATGATCCAGATATTCTTTGAATGAATGCACAATAAAGAAAACAATATCATTTTAATAAGCGATATTCATGACTCTTCAATCCTACTTTTTTCCAAGAAGAAGAAAAGAATCACTCATTATATTAAATACCGAAAACAAATACATTCGACCATCTACTTCTTACCTCTAGTTAAGACTAGAAATAAAAAAGAAAAGAACCACCCTATATATTAAAAACTAAAAAATGCCCCTGTAATCTCCCATCTGTTTCTAACCTTCGGACAAGAGTGAAAATGAATCTTAGCAAAAACAGGAAAAATAGAAATATAATGGAGTAAAAGAGAATATCCTCCTTTCTCCCCCATATTCACAGAAGGATGAAAGACAACTACTTTGACATTGGTGGGGGAAAATGGGCAAGAGGAAAAAAGGACATTCCTTGGTTACTAAACAGTTTTTAGCCTGTTTGCCTTCGTTTCTTCTGTGTGAGTCCACGAGGGGATATTTCAAATCTCGTCTGCGCAGAGGATAGCCTTCTTCTCATTTCGAACTGAACGGAGATGGATCTGGCGATCATTTGTGCCATTCTTTTATGGAGATGTCTCGGAAGAGGCACTGTCGTCGTTGGTCATTTGAGCTCACCTTTTATCTTCTATCACTGAGAGAAGAGAAGCACGCAACCATGGAAGAAAGTAAAACCTGTAGAGAGATACGCTATGGAGCTCAAGGCAAACGATTATATACTTGTGGCGAAATTCTTGGGAACCTCGAGATATATGTCGGAAGCCTGCGTTTAGAAAGGTATGCGCAATCTAGGATGTTTCAGGGGTGATTTCATAATTTAAACCTAAGTAATATACTTCATTTTTAAAATTTTAAATGATACTCAGTGGCATTGTGACCTGGAGGGCGAGGGGGATACCATGGAGTCAAAACTGTACTGCATTTTTTGCCATTGTTTATAGCAAAGAAAAAAATTAATACTATGACCCCCTGGGTCAATTTATTCTTGCTAAGCAAATGACGACTGAGGTAATTAAAATCATATTTCCTTGGCTGCACGTACCCTCGCTTCACCACTGGTCAAGTGACAAAACATTAAAAATTGACACTAACACAATAAAGTCAAATGCAATAAAGAATCGAACGCCCCTGGCACAGTTTGCCCAAGCTAAGCCATTAATGATGGTGGCGAGGCGAAAAGATCATATGATCCGGATGCCACTCATTTTCGCTACGCCACTGATGATTCAGTAAATGAGAGAGCAATCCAAATAGCTAAATAGCTATTTCTAGAAGTGTTCAATTTTGGCACTATTCACCAAACGGGACACTTCAGGGTGGTAAGCGAGATCTTCCCACTCATTAATCAGAATTGGCAGAGGTATTGAAACAACAGGTATTCCGATCAATCTTTCTTGTCGGGTAGATCAACTGGTAGAGGAGGAACATGATCCAATATAAAACATTAAATAAATTAATACTTAAATTAAATTCGGTATGCGGTTTCGAAAGTCAGATTATAAATTTATTGTAAAGTTCTGACGTAATCGGTGGAAAGGAAAGGTAGAATATACATACTAGATTTTCTTTTCTATTCTAAGAAATTTAATTCAAAATGAGACCCATTTTATGAGTATGCCAGGAAGTCGAGCGGAGAGCATTCCGGCTATTTCAATATTACATATAAACTTTAAGGGAAAGAAAAATACTAGTTTTAACTCGCTTTTATCAACCGCAACTATTTTAAGGTTATTCAGTGATTTCCAAATACAGTAAAACACCTCTAATGTGTTTGTCAGTTATACATCGTTTACATTTATACGTCGTTTCATCACAACCCCTATTCTTTTGTAAACATTGCAGTGATAAAGTGCTACGATTATACGACGCAAATCTTCTGTTTACGTCGTTTTATTCCTTTCTGATTTTTTTGCCTCAGTCATTATTCCTAGGTTCGTGCTAAGGGGAGGGAACTTATTCTAGAAAGCCAGAGGATTAACATCTTTTTCTTCATGTTCATATCGAAATACCGGCCTACCTGCTTGTACATAACCAGCATAAAATAATAAATGCATAATTATATTTCAGTTTATGCAATAATGTATGATGATTTTTCTCACTTTTGTGGTAAAAGCTTAATTTTGGAACATAATTATGGTTTCTAATACTATATTAGTTCTATGTTAAAAAATATTATTGCTTTTAAATTACTTAATTTACTTTTGTTTACATTAGTAGCATTAAATTTATAATAATCAAAGCTATTTATTAAAATTTTAATTATATGTTTTTTTTTCATTTATACGTCGTTTTACGTCAATGTCTTCATAGACTCAGAAATGGTGCTTTGCTCTATATAAAATACAAACGCAATGCATTACTGGGAATTCATCTTTACATATAACGATACCTGAAGAATTTTATAATAGAACATTTTACCGACACTGAACTCTATTCTTCCGTTAAATTTTAAGACCATTAACTCCGAAATATTTGATTTACTTCAATAAGCTCCATATGATTCCTGATTAGTTGTTTAACTAGTGGCCACCTGCTTGTTAAGACAGAAAATGTTCTGCTAGCCCGGTCATCATGGAACACGTATGATCGTCTCTGATGAATAGCTCGTCAATGTGCGAGGACGGCCGAGTGTCCTGAACTCCCTCGCCTCCCCGCACCTACTTAATCACTTCCAGGGATGGAAAATGTTGAAAAATGGAAAGTTTGATTCACAATGCCCGGGAGTTAATGTCTCCATTAGTTATTCGCTTCCATTCCAAATGATTTTAATTAATAATCCGGAGTTGTTCACTTCGAAAAATTGTGCTGCGTCCTTCGCGAATCATTCCCGGACACAATCCTGTTTCCTTACTCAGAAAAGTCACCCTGAATAATTAAAGTGCGAAGGAAAACCTCGGGGGCTGTTTGTCTTGAGCTGTAATATTAGCCTTTCAAAATCCATCAGATGGCGCCATGGGCAATATATCTTTCGACGTAACGTCCACCTCTCCTAAAGAGTCCATCTAATGACGATATTTAGATGCTGAGTAAGGAAGCGACTTCACAATTAGCTCAGTGTTGACACGGGTTGGGAGAAATTCTAGACGCTTTCATTAAGGGATTCACTCATTACTTTATTTTTCTCATTTCTGTAACGTCGGTCTTCGTTATACTTGCATCAAATGATAGAAATCATTCTAAACCTCTTGATTGTTTCCAAATATTTCATTGAATGTCTTCTGTTGAAATGAATGCTGTATTTGTTAATGAAATTCGTCGTCAGTGAACTACCATTAAAATCAATTATAAATCTTAATCGTAACTTTTATATGTTAGTTGTGAGAACGTTTTCTACTTTTGTTGACGTGTTTTGAAATTGCTGCACCAAAAATATTTTTGCCTTTCTGTACGGGCCGGTACAACTGCTATTCTGGTAAAAAGCGATGATTTCAGTCCCCTCCCAGATAACAAAGAAAGCTTGTCTAAAAGATTTTGGAAACCTTGTCGTCAGCAAGGGAAAAGGGTTGTCACAAAGGTTTTAATGAAAAGGATTGAACCTGTCGGCAAGGTAGCGGAAAGGTTTGCTAGTCAACAAGAAACAAGGTTTTCTGTAAGGTTTCCCCAAGCTTTTAATACAAGCTTGTTTGGCTTTCCTCAACCTTGATTCAGGCCTTTCAAAAGGTAGTTAAGAGCCCTCATTCGGCCGACAAATTAAAAACTCCTTTCCCCCTCCGAGGCCGTTCTCCTACAGAGGGATCCAATCCCCCTTTTTCACTCCCTTCTTCTGATGTCATCTTAATCTAACTTAAAGTTATCCTGAAAGTCAATTAATTATATTATATTATTATATTATATTGTATCAATTAATAATTTTACTTAATCATAGCTTAATTATTAATTTCATTAATCTAATTTTTAATTGAACTTATTTGTACGAGTTCGTTGTAGATTTTGACAAAACGTCACATTCCTCATATGCATCGACTGAACCCGCGATCTTAGAGTTGAAAGGCAAAGGCAATATCCACTTAACCGAACGGGACTACACAAAATGGGACTGGTGATTCATTAAAAGCCTTCATACTCAATTTTGGGAAATTGTTTCCAAAACGGTTTGCGAGGAAATGTTTTCGCGGACTTGTCGTTCAAACCTTGTCGGTGAGGTAGTTTATAAAACGTTTTCCTGTTTAAAACTTGCAGCAAGGGTTTCCGAAACGGTTTGCGCGGAAATGCTTTCGCACGCAGCCTATGGGAAGCAAAATGACAACATTTCCGCAACCTCCTTTGCTATATGGGAAACGTCTCAGTAACTTAGTGACTTCCTGAGTAGATGAAAGCTTTTACTAGTTCAATAGGAAAAGGCTAATAAAGATAATCTGTATCAGGGATTCTACCAGTTGTAAAAAATAGATTTTAACTACAATTATACCCTTTTTCCCCTTTAGATCCATAAAGTGAGAGTTTGCTTTTAAAAATAATATATTAAATTTTGCTTGAATTTTCAGATATGTATTCCATTCTATTCTAAATATCAGAATTTAATATCCTGGTAGGCTTTTAAAACTTTCTTCAACATTCTGAGATTAGCTTTAAGTGTAAATTTTGTTGAGACAGACAAGTAATTATAAAATAAATGAATTCATTTCATAAGAAAAAAAAGATAAAGCCAAGGCTGGTTGTTAAAGCAAAGACTGCATGATAAACCTGAGAAATAAACTAATACTTTTTCAAATGAGTACAATTACTGAATGAATTTATGCTTACTCATTTCTAGACATCAGAAGAATGCTTATTTCAAAAAATAATAAATATAAATCTACAAAGGTCATGAAACTCCTTAACGCCAATAGTCTGCAGGCCGAAAATACAAGAAGGGATTTGTAAGGCAGATATGGCACAGCTGAAATGATTACAAAAGCCCAGATAGCAAAGAAAGTTGGGGAAAGGTTGCCATTTCACTTTCCATAGGCTGCCTGCGAAAGCATTTCCGCGGAAACCGTTTAGGAAACCATTGCCGCAAAATTGTGTAGGAAAGCTCTTTATGAACCACCGGTCCCATCATGTGTAGCCCGTTCGGTATAGTGGTTATTGCGTTTGCCTTCGAACCTTATGATAGCGGGTTCGATCCCCGCGTAGGAGGAATGTGAAGTTTTTTCACAATCTACGACGGACTCATAAAAATAAGTTCAATTACAAATTTGATTAATGAATGTAATAATTAAGCTATAATTAATTTTCTTAAATGATATAATTACTATAAGTTGGATTAAGATGACGCCAGAAGAAGGGGGTTGGACCCCTCTGTTGAAGAACGGCCTAGGAGGGGGAAAAGGGTTTCTAATTTGTCAGCCGAAGGAGGGCTCTTAACAACCTTTTGAAAGGCCTGAATCAAGCTAGTGAAAAGCCAAACACGCTTGAATTGAAAGCTTGGGGAAAACCTTGTTTCTTGTTGACAAGCGAACCTTTCCACTACCTTGCCGAAAGGTTCAACCCTTGTCTTGGAAACCTTTATGACAACCCTTGCTGACGACAAGGTTTCCAAAACCTTTTATACATGCTTTCTTTGCTATCTGGGTTTCAGTGTTCAATTCTCAACAAAAATGTTTAATTCTCTATCTATTCATTGCTTCCTCTTGCTTGGATTTTTTCCTGCGATCAAAGCGCACATATCCAGATTTCGAATTAAAATCGAAGGGAGCCCATTTCTAGTGAATTATATGATTTTCAAAAGCTGAGAAGGCAATTTCCTAATTTAAGACTCGACACTCAGAGAATTTAAGGAATATACCTGATCCTCTAAACAGTCGAATACAGAGAGAAAAGTTCCTCCCAAAAGATTCGAAAAATCTCTGGAAAATTCAATTACTAAATTCCACCCTGAGACATACTTACTCCTCGCCCGAATCTGCTATGAATTGAATCTAAAACTTTGACACCAACTGCAAATCTCAAATTAGTCCCCCACCGGTGAATGAGTTACAAGACATTCCTTTTTTCGACCACCGAATTATACTCGATTTCTTATTCCTCGGAAGACACTTAATTCATCAATCCGGAAACTGCCGGAGAGAGACTCAAATTAGAGTGCGTCCGGGAATTTATTCGGCGAAGGAAACAAGAAAAACGTGTTTCTATATCCCGTGTTTGAGAGAGAGAGAAAATTATATCGGTTTGGGGAAAGGGTAACTGTGACCATAACTGAAATAATACTCAAGAAGTATGGAATAAAAGGTAAAATGTGTCCACTTTAAAATATATATTTTAGCGATTCATCCAATTTTCGCAAAGGAGATGTCTGGGAGTCATATATAACTCATTGAGTGTCCCCTGCCAAAGTTCTACCTCACTCAAATACCGAGAATTGCGGGTCATTCGTCAAGGAGTTCTTTCTTTTTTGTCCATAAATGTTTTCAAATAGTTTGTCTAAAAGAAAATGTCTTCTTTCCTAAGCTATCTATCCTTGCCTTCTATGAAAATTTCTGCAGATATGTCAAACTGAAATTGTTTCATAACTATGATTATATAACTCCTTTAATTAGATTAATTATTTTCTGCAGTTTTTTTTTTTACTTTAAATAGACAGTTGTTTCACTTCATATAGAAGGTAATAATGTACTAGACAACTTAGATGACCAGATTTTTTGCGTCCTAAGTAGGAGCTATTAATTAATCTAAACCGATGAATTACAAATTCTGCACTGCTGCTTGAAATAGATGAGGATAAATTTTCAATTTATTATTTTCAGTGAAAGTCGTCCAACGAAATGTTTTCAACTTGAAATAGTTGAACCACATCTTAATACTTATTAGAATCAATTTTACTAATCAAATAAAATGTTAAAAAAAGAAAACCAAACAATATTTTTAATTATGCCAAATGTTCCAATTCACTTTTAAAAGAAAGAGAAGAAATTTTCAGATTCAGGTATATTAGTTCAAACTTTGAAACCGCAACGCGTTATAACCTTTATGAGGTTTTATTTGATGTTTTCCATTTTTATTTTTAGAGTAAATGCAGATAGGGCCAAAATGAATATTTGGCACTTTTAAGGGCTTCCCTTGTAATGCTACATTTACATTTAGTAAGAGTTATGAATTTACAATAATTGCGAATTGACTAATTAAATAACGAAATGTTTAAGTGGGTATTCGGCAATAATTTTAAATATTTGAGTTTATATGGTATAATTATTTGTAATTTTATTTAAGTATGAGTGTAAATTATGGATTAGATTTAGATTATGATTTGACATACATATATATATTTCTGTAAGGTTCTCTTTCTACCCATAAATTCCTTGGAAACTTATATTGAAATCTAAAATGTTCTCGTGATAATAACGGAAAAATTTCAGCTATCTGCTTTGCTACGTTTTTAAATTATCAGTGATTTTTTTATAAATCAGTTAAAGGTCTTGAAAGTTCAAAGAGAGAAATAATTTTAAAAATGGTTTTTCCTGATATAGGGAGGTCTAAAACGTGTCGATTCATCAAACGACAGTTCTACATCAAGTGTACAGGAAAGTAAGATAAAACTCTGTGTATAGAAATGACTGTGAAAAGCTCATGAGAAAACTGTGACACTAACAATTGTTCAGAAGGAAAGAAGAAGCATCGCAATTCATCGGATTAAAATTACCGTTTCAGGGGAAGTATCTCCGGAAGTTCAAACGGAGACTTATTTGTTGAAATTCCCAAACTCACACAAGGGTGTATCCTCTACTCAACTAATGAACTCCAGGCTCGTAAGAGATCGAAGAGAACAAAAATTTTCCGCCGGGCAATTTATGAGCCCTCTCGACACAAAATGACAATCTGCATTTCGGACATGACGTGTAATTAGTGCCCTAATGAATGACCCGTCGGCAGAGGCACCGGGCATGATGGAGTGCCCGAAAGGTGTTGTCCGTTCTCGCCGCACAGATAACGGGCAAACGCGCCCTGAATTACCCCTTTTCTTTTTAAAAAGGCAACTACGGGCAAAACGGTGCAATTACCTCCGATGAATTATGTCTCGCGATCTTTCTGACTTTGTAGGAAACTCAATAAATTCTCATCTTCGGAATCTAATTGTCTCTGAGTTTCGTTCGGTGTGAATCGCTACGTAAATGATCGCTGACCTGGATCTAAATCGAAAAGCAGTTAGTCAATTTAATTTCTGAGAGTTTCTGCTTTGTATTTAAAAAAAAAAATGTTTGATTTATTTCAGTAAGCTCCAAAAGGTTCCTGATTAGTTGTTTAACCAGTCGCCATTGGCTTGTTACGACGGAAAATGTTCTACTCTTCCAGTCATTATGGAACACTTGTAATCGTCTAATATGAATCGCTCGGAAAGTTGCGAGGATGGAGAACTGATGCACCCCCTTTCCCCTCGCACCTAATTAATGACTTCCAAGACATCTAAAAGGCCGCTATGAAAGGCATTTATTCAACGCCCGGGAGTTAATGCCTCCTTTCCAAACGAGTCTAATGAATAATCTGGAGTTGATGGCCTCGAAAAATGACGCTGCCTCCTTTGCGAATCATTCCCGGAAATATATTCTCGTTTCCTTACTCAGTAAAGTCATCCGGAATAATTAAAGTGCGAAAGAAAACCTCGGGGCTGTTTGTTGTAAGATGTAATGTTAGCCTTTCAAAATCCATCAGATAGCGCCATGGGCAATAGATCTTTCGAAATAACTTCCACCTCTCCCGAAGAGTCCATCCAATGACGATATTCAGATGCAGAGTAAGGAAGCTCCTTCACCATTAGCTCGGTGTTGACACGGGTTGGGAGAAATTCTATACGCTTTCATTTAGGGATTCCCTCATTAGTTTATTTCTCTCATCTCTGTATCCTCGGATTTCATTATAGTTGCATTAACAGAGATGTGTCATTTTTAACCTATTAATTGTTTCCAAATATTTTCTTGAAAGTCTTCTGTAGAAATGAATGCTGTAGATGTTGATGAAGCTCGTCATCAGAGAACCATCACTAAAATCTATTATAAATTGTAATCCAAACTTTTATATGTTCCTTTTCAGAATGTTTTATGCTTTTGCTGACGGGTGTTGCAATTGCTACACCAAAAATATTTTTGTCTTTCCTTACGGGCTGATACAACTGCTATACTGGTAACAAGCGAGGATATCACTCCCTTTGTAAACATTTTGGCTGTGTCATATCTGCCCTAAAAAACCCCCTAATGCATTTCGACCTGCTTATTATTGGCGCTAAGGAGGTTTGTGGCCATTGTTTTGGTGTTCTTTTTTCGAAAAAGCATTCTTCTGATGTTTGGAAATAAGTATGTATAATTTCATTCGGAAATTGTACTCAATTGAAAAAGTATTATTTTTTCCCTCAGCTTTATCATGCAGTCTTGGCTTTATATTTATTTTCGTATAAAATGAATTAATTTATTTCATAATTTATAATTTGAAATATATATATGAACAAAATTTTCACTTATATATAATCTGAGAATGTTGTAGAAAGGTTTAAAAACTGTCAATGATATTAAATTATGATATTTAGATTAGAATACATTTCTGAAAATTGAAGCTCTCATAATCTTTCCAAAATCTGCCATATTCTTTTAAAAATAAATCTTCTAAATTATGAATCCACAGAAAGGAGAGGGGCATTATGGTCTTAAAATCTGTTTTTCTACAACTCGTTAAAATCTAAATTAATTATTTTCTTAGAAACCTATATATCTTTGTTATGCTTTCCTTAATAAACTAATCAGAGCTGTCATCTACTCTAAAAGTCACTCAGTTACTGAGAAGTTGTGAGAGTTCTCAAGAAAAATGTTTGATCTCTCTATCTAATCATTCCTTCCACCTTCTTGGATTTTCTCCTGCAGTGGAAGCACACAGATCCAGATTTGAAATTAAAATCGCAGGGAATCCATTTTCAGTGAATGATTTCAGAAATTGTAGAAGACGATATCCTAATTTAATTCACGACATTCTGTGAGCTTAAGAAATAAATATGCTCTTCTGCTTCCAAACAGTCGAATGGAGAAAGAAAAATGAAGCCCAAAGGAATCGGAAAATCTCTCAGAATATTCCATTAGCAGTTTCCATCTGGTGTCATACTTACTCCTCGTCCGATTCTAAAACTTTGACACTCACCGCAAAACTCAAACTGGTACCTCCGCCGATGAATGAGTTACAAGACATTCCTTTTTCCGACCACCGAATCACCCTCGATTTCTTGTTCCTCGGAAGACATTTAATTCATCAATCCTGAAACTGCTGGATAGAGACTCAAATTAGAGTGTGTCCGGGAATTTATTCGGCCAAGGAAACAAGAAAAACGTGTCTCTAAATCTCGTGTTTGAAATATATAGAGAAATAAAAAAGATCTCGTGTTGGGGAAAGGGCAACTGCGACCATAACTGCAATAATACTCCAGAAGTATGGAATAAAAGGTAGAACGTGTCCACTTTAAAATATATATTGAAGCGATCCATCCAATTGTTCGCAAAGGAGATGTCTGGGAGTCATCTATAACTCATTGAGTGTCCCCTGCCAAAGATCTACTTCTCTCAAATACCGACAATTTCGGGTCATTCTTCAAGGGGATTATTTTGTTTTGCCCAAAAAAGTTTTAGAATAGTTTGTTTAAAAGAAAATGCCTTATTTTGTAAGCTATCTATCCTTGCCTTCATGAAAACTTATGCAGATATATCAAACTGAAATTATTCCATGACAATGTTTATATAACTCCTTTGATTAGCTTAATTATTTTCTACAGTTTTTTACTTTAAATACAAGGTAATAATGTACTAGCCAAATTCAACAACAAAATGTTTTGCGTTTTAAAAAAAGCTATTAATTCATATAAACCGATGAAATATAAATTCTACACTGCTGCTTGAAATAGATAAGAATAAATTTTTGATTTATTATTTTCAGTGAAAGACGTCCAACGAAATGTTTTCAAATTGAAATAGTTGAACCAAATCTTAAGACTCATTAGAATTAATTTTACAATTCAAGTAAAATGTTAAAGAAAGAAAACCAAACAAAATCTTAATTTATGTCGAAAGTTCCAATGTACTTTTAAGATAAAGAAAAGAAATTTTCAGCTTCAAGTATATTAGTTAAAACTTTGAAGCGAGAACACGTGGTAACCTTCATAAGGATTTATTTGTAGTTTTTCATTATTAGAATAAATACACATAGGACCAAAATGAATAAAAGGCTCTTTTAAGCGCTTTCTTTATACTTACTTTTTGTAAGTGTTAGGAATTTAGAGTAATTGCAAACTGACTAATTAAATAACGAAATCTTTAAGTGGGTATTATGCAATAATTTTCAATATTTGATTTCATATGTTGTAATTATTTGTAATTTCACTTAAGTATAAGTTTAGATTATGGATTAGATTTTGATATATCTATATAAATATCAATCCATATATATATATCAATGCCATGAAAATCAATCAATTTTGAAATTTAAATGGAAAGATTTATTTTCATGGCAATGATATATTTTCCACAAATCTTCTTACATTGCAGCATTATTGCACATTCATTGCGTTTGTGTTTTATAAAATTTTATTTTATATATATATATATCCCCCTTTTGTTTATTTTCTTTCTATATAAGTTCTCTCTATAAGAAATCTCGGTATTTTCCCTCTTCCCGCAGATTTTTTTCTTAACATTTTGTATTATGAATGTTTATGTTGATTTTGTTGCTTTTACAATTCTGTTATGATTGTTTCTTATTTGTGTTATATATATATATATATATATATATAGATATATTTAAATAGTCAAAACTTGTGTTATATTTTCACATACATATATTAAT
>BGPR01010056.1:0-54345 GCA_013235015.1 Araneus ventricosus
GAGATAAATAAACAAATGACATGAAAAAAAGAATTACCATTTGAAACAGGTGAATTCTTATGACGCTCCTTTACATTTTCATAGATTTCATGTCTGATATAGTAGAGTATAGTTGTTGACCTCATATCCTGGCTCAAAATTTGTAATGTATATATTCTTAATGTAATATAATAATGTTTTACAAACAAAGCAAACAAGACATACACGTGCAATTCAAAAGCTAAAAAAATTATTATACCTGAACAAAATACAACAAAATCCAAAAAATAAAAAAAAAATTGGAAAATACTACATAGGATCACTTTGAAGAGCAAAGGTAAAATGTTTATTTGGAATGTTAATATATATATATATATATATATATATATATATATATATATATATATATATATACATGTTGAATAATGATAATTATGATGATAACTGCGTACATTAATTATATCGAATCTAGCAACAGAAACTCATCGCATCACAAAAGAAAAGACAAACTGAAATCTTTTATAGTATAATTTTAAGAAACTGCCATTTCTGCCAAGTGACCATCTATTACTTTTCAAGAAAATTGAAAGCAGCCTGTTTTCAAAGAAAGACGATATTTTTTTCTTCATTAAAATGTTAGTGCCATCTCTTTCACTAGAGAAGCCAATTATAGATGTCAAAAAACAATGAATCATCACCCAAAAGAATTGGGTTTTAGATTCTACTGCAGAAATCTCTAAGTTGAATAGTACTGACAGTAACCAAGAAAGATAGGCAGATACAATGGGAGAGAATCGAACCACTAGGAAAAGAATTTATTTTCAAAATGTGAAGGCTAGAGAAAAAATGATTTTATAAATTGTGGTTTTTCAAGTTAAATTTTGACTGCACTTTAATACATTAGGTTAAAAATATTACTCCAAAGTTGTCAAAGAAATCAGAAATTGGTTTTGATTTTAATGAAAGTCAAACCTTTTCCCATTCCTGTATATCTCTGAAGCTACTTATATAATGAAAAATCTGATGGTGGAATTTGTATTTGTTTTGTATGTGTTTTCTTTCATTACCATTTATGAAATGTTGTATTTATTCCACAAGAAGAAAATTTAAATTACATTATGAAATAAATATTTTTTTAGATATTAAGATGGCGTAAGAATTACATTTTTTGTAAAGTATAAGATGGAAAATCATTGCCAAAAAAAGCGTCAAAATTACTTTACTTTTAATTTAATTAAAATTATAATTATACTCAAAGTACGTTCGAAATGTCCTCGATAGTATATTCACAGGCGCCACCTCTATAACTTATGTCAAATCGATCTTCGTAGAGCAACAGCAGAAAGACACATTAACTGCATATCTTAAATGCCAACCTCCAGAGAAGTTATGACCTCAAAAGCTAGTAGATCAAAAACAGATTACAGTCTCTTATTTGACGCTTTTACAGCTGCACTGGCTAGCTACTTTTTTATTAATTAAAATTTAATTTTATAATTTTAAACATATGCCCTAAATTGCCCGAAAGTATATATGCCAATTTGTCAACTTAGTACAACGATCTTCCCAGAGTACGTAGAGCATCAACAGACAGACACACATTAACTGCATATCTTAAATGGCAACCTCCAGAGAAGATATAACACAAAAGACGCCAGGATCAAAACAGATTATCTCTTATTTGTTGCTCTCTATATTAATTTTATGCGAGATCATTTCAAAATGTCTGGTGCTCGCGTTAGTATTGAGCGTTCGTCAAAACCCGATTAGAGTTTTCCTAACTGTAACCGAGGACTGAAAAGAAAATGGCTTGTGGATTTGACATTTGATGGATGCTGTGCATGGAATGGGCCGTTTAAAATACTGGTCAAAATCGTTTTATGTTTGTGTCTCATACGTCATAAGGTTAGGTCTACAATGGTGACGATCTGATGAAAAGTTTGAAATATTCTAAGAAAAATTCCATTGTAGCCTGAAGAAGGTTTCTTGGTTCTGTAATAGAGCAAAACAAAAGCAAAAGATCCTTTTAAATATTTTTAGATGGAAGAGAGGTGAATAAGAAATGAAAAAGGGACAGATAGTATTTTTATTTATTTGTTTGCGTGTTTTTTATTTATATATTCGATGTGATATTTGAATTTGTTTTCACTTTTATTAACACTTACAGATACGATTTTAGTGCAAATTAGTACGGTGAGCATCTGTATAAATATTCGGTGAAGTCAAGTTGAAAAAAATAATTAAAACAGAAAGCTAGTTTCTTTAAAGTAGTAAAAGTAATTTTAGCTAATTTATGGAATTTTTACTCTGTATGATGAAACTAGCGGTTTAGGAACAAACATATTTTGAAAAGAAGAATATTTTTGTAATCATAATATACATTTTATAAGTTGCGGTTTGAATATTTCCATCTTACATGCTATAGATAATGCTGGCTTTTTAAAGACTGTAGTAAAGAAATGTGGGTTTGCGAATGAATGAAAACAATAATTAACATTAACTTTTTCTTTCTTTAAAAATTTTGGGGAAAAATTATCATACATGATTAGATAAACTTGCATGTATTTCGTTCTTATTGACAATAGCCATAGTTCGGAACGGTTTTTTTTTCTTTTCTTTCTCACATTACTTAAATTGAGCTTGTAAAGAACTTTCTATAATAATGTTTTATGTCCTTTTTTGTCATGAATATCAAGGAAAGGCTTCAAAGTCATATTTGTAAATAATTTTCTAAATTATCAACAGGTGATAAAAACCTATGTCAACAAATCTTTATTTAAAAATAAGCATATTTTTTTCCATTTGCACTGATGAATTTGTGTTATTTTTTCGTTTGTATTTATATGTTTCCGCCTTTTATTTTATCACAGGAAAATGAAACAGCATGTTTGTTTTATAATAATAAATTTCTTGTACTATACAGGGTGTCCATTAAAATCCTTCTACCCACATTTACATGAAAACTGGGACAACTATTACTACAAACTTGGTGTCTAGATATAGTAAAGTGATCATCCGCTACTTGGTGAGATCGGTTACTGCGCCACCTAGTAGCAAACAACGGAGTTAGTGTTCCTGTCTCAGAAACTGCACAAGATACGACAGAAAAAGAGAACCACAAAATTGCAGCGCATCTTTGATTTAGTACGAAAAGACACCTTGATTGCATAAAAGCTAAGAACAAAACGTATAAAACGAATGTTTATTTGGTCGCGATTTCCAAAACTCTTACGCCAGAAAGGTGTTAGAAAGAAAACAGAACAATTAGTTATCTGCGTATATTTTTATTTTAGGTGTTCGAAATGCTCTCCGTCAGTTATAATGCCATCGGGTCGACATTTACTGTTCACAAGGTGATTTTTTCTCCTGTTGTCACGAGTTGTTACGTCACAGGTTTAGAAAATCGCGACCAAACAAATGCGCGCTTTACACGTTTTGTTTTTAGTATTATTGCGCACAAGGTATCTTTTCGTACTAAATCGAAGACGCTCTACAATTTTGTAATTGATTTTTTCCCGTATCTTGTACCTTTTTTGAGATAGGAACACTAACTCCGTTGTTTGCAACCGATCTCCCCATGTAGCGCATGGTCACTTTACATAGACACCAAGTTTGTGGCAATAGTTATCGCCGTTTTCAAGTTAATGTGGGGTAGAATGACTTTAGTGGACACCCTGTATAAGCTCAGCCACTTTATTCTAAAGATCAATTTATTCTTGTTGCTGAAACAGATTTAAGTAAATGCCTTAGTGTTTTTAAAGCAAGCAAATTTATAAGGCAGCCTTCACTATTGATCCTGCCTCTTCCTGACTTGATGCATAGTGTTTATGTATGATAGGACTGCCGCAGCCCATAATGCCAGAACCAGGAATGTCCTTATCTTCATCTTCATACTGGAGGTAGCCCAATATTACTTTTTCATAAATAATAAATCGAATATCTGCACTGTTTTGTATGTGACTCTCTCTTTTTAAAAAAGAAGCAAAAATCTCATATAGAATAAATAAATATGACTAAAAATGTATATCCAAATACTAAATGAATATATTTGTTCCAAGCATTACCATCACAGTATTTTCCAAAACCACTAATTTTCTCACTATCTCAGCACTTTCGATTAACCGAAGTGGTAAATGTGGAGTTGAAGGTACTAACCTGTTTCTTGCCAATTTTTCATGGCGCAATTTCATTTGCCGTCGCCAAATACTGTTTTGTATGTGAGGTGCGATTTTTATTGCTCTCTTGCGCATGCGTCTCCTGAAAACGTGAGATTGGGCATTTTAACACGTACCGGGGAAATGTTTTTAACTTAAAAAACATCAGCGGCTTCACTTTCAGCATGGCAGGAAACTAGTAGATTCGCTTTTTCATTGAAAGTTAGGAATATAGGTTTTTTTTAAAAATTCGAAAACTAGAATTTCCACATGCTATGCCTGCGGCATTTCAAGCGTGAACCGGGCAAATTTTTTAACTTAAAAAATATCAGCGTCTTCCCCTTCAGCATAGCGGAATATTCGTAGCTTCGGTTATTCATTGAGGAACAAAATACACAGAATAACATACACGGTACTGAGCCGATATTCAATTCGCAGAATTCCAAAAGAAGTTTTATTCAAATACGAATTTTTGAAGTTTTTCAAATACGAACAACACATCGAAGAGTTAAACAAAACAGTCCAATTGAAACGCGGAGCAATATAGCTTAATAAGCAAAACAAAGACGAAAAGATCAATTTGTGCGCATGCGCGATTGTCACTCGTTAAAAACACCTAGACGCATCCAAAACAAATGTTCTCTCATCGCCGTTCTTGGAGGCAAAGAGTTGGCGATCCTGAGAGGAACGAAGTAAGTGGGTACCGTAAACTCCACATAAACCACTGAGGCTAATCCTTTATGAGCTGCCAACACAGAATAGTGCGACTGCATTTATTTAAACGCTGTATTCAAATATTTATTATGAGTTTGAGCTTCACAGCGCTTGCTTTTATCCTGCGTTTAAAGAGTTCTGAGATAGCGAGAAAAATAAACAAACAAGAAATAACTAAAAAATGCAGAAGATACAACAGATGTCAACGATGCATTTCGAGTTCATATTTCACCACGAAATAAAAAATGGCGGCCACAGAGGGGAAAGATTTTTCTTCTGAAAGCAGCCGTTGGAATGCACAAGTACGACGGGTTTAAAATCTGGAAAATCTAGGCAGCTTTACAACAAATAGATTGTCAACACTTTCAGCCGCTTTCTAAACACATGCGAGTGCGAAGAATATATATTGCTCTTGTTAAGCCTGAAAAAGAACAGAGAGTGCGAAATTTCGCCTTAAAACACATGTTTATGACGGATGTACTGGTCTTTAACCGAAATTAATTCGGAAGAAGCTTCGTTTAATTACAATTTTTTTTCATAAAAAGCATGCGAATGCATTAGTAAAAGACTAATAACACAGAAATTAGTAAAAATAAATGCTAATTTTAATCAAGCATTTTTGTTTCTTGCATCTAAGAACATTATACAGAATCACACAAAGAGCTTTTATAGTCTCACTTTTATTTCCATCCTCTCTGAAGTGCAATTTATTAACCACTTTGATCTTAGGAATTCTTTAGAACAAACTACTGTGGTGAAAGATGCCTTGCATGTAGAGTTTCTTATGTAATGCATTAAAAAAATTTAGATATTCGTAGAGGGACATTTCAGCAACATATTGCACCTTTGGATATTTGTTGGAGCATCAGTCATAGCTCTCTCGTATGTATAATATGAATGTTGCTCTTTGCGAATTATGCTTGAAATTTCACTGCACAGTATCCGCCTGCAGTTTTTAAACCATTTGTGGAGACCGTAGGCGACCAGAAATTAGTCTACAATTCATGTTCAAAATATGTTCTTTTGCATATTCTTAAAATAATCTTGGCAGTGATTTGATTTATTCCTTTATTTCTACAACATGCAGTCTACTAATTTCGATTGATATGGCATGCAATCAATAAAGTCCATTAAAACGAATATCTCTAATATTACTGTAAAGTAACGGATATTAATAGGTCACAGAATCTCATCCCTGCATCAGTAAGATGACTGAGTTTTATTTCTAATAACGCGGATGTAGGCGTTTCCGTTTAACTGAGATAACATCGCAGACTGACACTCCAACTCTTCGAAAACTCGCAACTCGTCTCTTTCTTGTAGAAATGGAGGATTGTTTCAACACCAACCTTCTATCCAAATGTTAAAATGCATTTTATCAGGACGAACTGCAAAACGAGATTCGCCCCGGAAAGAGAACACTACTTCGTTAATTTCTTCTCCGATTCATGAACTCTTCTGTCCACTCTCTGCAGCCAATATGGAGACTTACTTTAGCAATACATATTTCTGCAAAATGTAACTCTATAACATGAAGTCTATTTAAGCCTGTAATTAGCAAAGCTGCAGTTGAAGAGGGGTATATATGTTACGGTAAATGTAGCGAATAGGTTATTATGCACAATAACCGGATATTTAAGTGATTATTATGCAGAAAAAACTTATTTTTTTATGCGATTATTATGCATAATAAACGATTACCCATATTGACAGAAACATATATATTTCGGTGTCTCTTAGTCGATTGCGCTAAATTTGCTCTCCATGCTTTGATACTCATCTACTACCTTGGCCCAATCTTCTGTATACATTTGTGATTCCCGGTGCTTCCGCTAATGCTGATTTTGTTTCATCCTTTTCTAAAGCGACTCTAATTATCCAGGACTTTGATTCTGTTAAATAATTTTATTCAGACGACGCTCTACCCCATACAACTTTCTCCTCACAATTTTCAAGAAATAAACTGAAATACAAATATCATTTCCTGCCGATAATACCTCAATTTCTGTTTTATAGAAAAAGAAAATATCTGCAAGTTCCGACGTCTGAAGAAAGGAATTCTATTAAAAGAAAAAAAAATTAAAAACAGCATTATTTCACTGAAAACTTTCAAAATCCTTTAAGTGTTTTGAATAGTGTGATAATTCAACTTCAGAATAATTAAAAATGTCATTCGCAAACTTGGGAAAATGTTATGAACATTTTTACTATTTCTTAGCCAAATAGCAAAAATTGAAAACGTTTTGTCTTTTATTAAAAGAAAACGAAAATATCTGTTTTGTTTTAATAGTTTTGACCAGTTAGGTAGCATCTGAAGACATCAAATTTTAATTTTGTCTCTATGGGACAGTGAGAAATCATTAGTTGTCGTTCGTGTTATACCAGTAACCTCTTTCTTGCACATGGACAAAAGACTCGAATGGATGTTAAACAATTTACTGTAAGTTGAAGAAAAAAATAATTTAAAACACAGGTAATACGCACATATTTAAGCAGCCTTATTAAAATTTTCTCAAAGATATGAAATTGTTAATTGCAAGATAAAACAGAAAATTATTTCTTTGAAACGATAAAAGTTTTTCAGACATAAGTGGAGTGCATCATAAATAAATAAAAATGGATCAAATGTTTGTTGAAAATTTCTAAAACTGAACAACAAAAGAAAGAAGCTTAATGTCCTGAGATACAACTCTGCATTCTGACAAAAAAAAAAAGGACTGAGGAGAAGAGACTACTTATTTTGTTCACCTCTTCCCTGAGTAAAGAAAGCGAAGACAGAATGCAAGTGAGGATTCTGTCCTGAACAAATATAATACCGGAGGCTGAAAGCCTTCTTTCTCGGGAACGGTTTTCGCTATGAGAGTGATGATAAAGTTGTTAGTTGAATTACAGCGGTAGAAAGTGTTTTCATTTTAAAGAGGGGTATTCATTTCCTAAATGAGGTGAAAGCATAGAAGAGGAGATGCTTGTGCTTTTAAAAATTAAGATTTTAAGAGACTGTAAGATTTAATATAAAATTAAGAAAACCTTTGACCTTTAGATTTTGACTAAGGAAATTGCGACATATCCTTTTAAGAGGAAATTTTAGATAAGGAATGCGAAAGCGTTCTCCATCCTTTTCAATAATAATAAGATAATGATAGATGTAATTCTTTCAAACCATTAGTATTGTAGCTATTTTCGTCTGCCACACTTAGCAATAAGCAAAATCATCCTATATGCAGGGATTCAACAAGAAAAGTGGTACTTACGTATTAACGCAACCAAGGCTACAGATTTGGCGGCTTTTGTACTTACGTGTTAACGCCAATTCGGCGGTTTTTAAGTGGCGCCAATTTGGCGTTTTTTGTACTTACGTATTAACGCCAATTTGGCGGTTTTTGTACTTACGAATTAACGCCAATTTGGCGGTTTTTGTACTTACGTATTAACGCCAATTTGGCGGTTTTTGTAAACAAGATTGCTATTTATTGGGGCATTACCGCCAATCTGTAGCCTCGGTGGCGTTAATACGTAAGTACCAGAAAAGTTATGCTATCTGGGGGCAATTAAAGACCTAACACAACACTATAATGAGTTAAGTAATATCCTAATGGCTTAGTGGGACAGCACATGTACCATGTCGTCCACAGGGATAACAAAATCTACTGGTACGGATACTTCTGCCAGGATTTATATTTTTATAATCAGAGAATTTTAAAGAAAAATTAGAAATCTAAAACTATAAACAAAATTCCAGTGAACAACAAGAAAAAAGCAGTTAAATCATTAAAAAACTTTTTATTAAGTAAAGTTTGCCAATTAATACAAACTATATAATGGATTCTAAGACAACATAAGCTACATAGTCCACTTCATATTTACGAGGCGTGTTTTTATAAGCTTTTATTCAACTTGATTGCCGTGTTCTCAAATCTTGAGATCGATTTTTTAACCACTTCCAATCGAGCTACAGCTTTGAAATTCAGCACAGTGGTGAGTTTCCGTAGATAATACAATATTATGCAAAAAAATTTGCAATCTATACCTATTTTAAACCTAACAAAATGATATTAGAATTTTAGCCCTATATTTGGGCGATAAAGTTTGGAAGGTGGTAACCTCACGTTACGTAGGGTTATAAATACTTCCGGCGCTGCACCGATGAATGATGCAGCTTGTGTTCCTGCTCGTCTTGGGTTTACTTTCTATTAGAATTCACCAACAACCAAAACTAGATTTTTTTTTACTTCGTGTGCCAAACGTTTCGCACTCAAATCAAAAAGAGAACGTTGTGTAGATCGGTTCTCTTTTTTCTCTATTACATTGTTGATAATAATTGTAAGTTATCACGTAATATATTACGGATTTATATTTCAGAAAGTTAATGTCATTCAATAATTTTAAAATTCTAATTGTACATATGTATATAATAATTTTAATATGTGTTTTATATTTGAGAATTCAATAGTTGAATTTGGTCTACTATACCTAACATGTCGTGTGTATTCGTGTCAGCCGTCACTAAAAAATAGAAAATAAAATAAATAAATAAATGGTATAGGCTTATATTCAAAATGCACTTTAAATGAGAAAATACGTTTACACATTATAATTTCGTCAAAATGAACTCAAAAGTAAAAAAAAAAATTCTGATTACAATAAAATACATGGTTCGATTAAAACGTCGGTGCCTTATATAGCACCTTATAATTTGTGTATATTTTCTTAAACAAATGGAATATTCCTAGAAGGTAAAGGCGCCCACGCTTTTATTCGAACCATGCATTTTATTGTAATCTGAATAATTATTTTTTGACTTTTGACTTTCATTTTGACGAAATTATAATGTGTAAACTTATTTTCTCAAGCAAAGTGCATTTTGAATAAAACCTTATACCTTAATTTTATTTATTTATTTTATTTAAATTAATACCGTTTTCAAATTCAGTCGCTGCAGAACAGCAGCTGTCGTTTCACGCATGCGCGTTGAGTACCTGCATATTTTGGGTAGCCACAGACGCCATTAAGGAAGAATTCGACAGTGTTTAAGTCTGTTTGTGAGTATTTAAAATGCCTCAGCTAATTGAAAATCTCGCCGGCTATGAACTGCACTCTGTCATTCGTTTTTTTTCATGCAAAAGATGTGAAAGCAGCTGAAACGCATCGGCAGGTCAGTGAAGTGTATGCAGAAAGCTTTATGTGTGAAGGAAGGGTAAGAAAATGGATTTGAGCATTTAAAATGGCCGCACACATGCGCATAATGAGGAACGAAATGGGCAACCTTCTGTTATTACTGAACACTTGTTGCAGAAAGTCGATGGAAAAGTTCGAGAGAACAGACGCTTTACGATTTCATATTTATGTAATGAGTTTCCTTAAGTTTCAAAAGTGTTCTTTATGGAATTGTGATAGAACACTTAAATTATCGTAAGTTGTGCTAACGCTGGTCAGGCGGCAGATTTCTATGAGGATGAAATTGAAAAGCTGGTTGTACAATACGAAAAATGCCTTAATATTGGTGGAAATTATATTGAAAAGTAGATTAAAGTACATGCTCTCATGTAAAAATAAGATTGATGAAAAGAAAGTATACTTGTGTGCTTTTAATTTCAAAAAGTTAATTTCATTTACTTAAAAAGCAAGCCTCGTATGTAAACATTTAAAAGTTTACTTAAGTTTTCTTAAACTAAAATATGATTTCATATTTGCAAATTTCTTTCATCTAGCAATTATCTTAGTATTATGCAATAAAAGTTAAGATTTTAGTAAATTCCTGTGTAAAAATAATTTTTTGAGAAAATAAATGATAAATTTTTACTCTAAAATAAATTAAAAACAAATTACCAGAATTGTATTCGGCGTGAAAATATTAATTTAGAAAGCAAGAAAACTATAATTTGCATCCTTTCTTCAATTCGAAATCAAACTTGTCAGTTGAGACACAATTTTTTTGAAAAACGAATAGATACACAGACAAATATATCATCAGATATAATTAGACTTTAAATATGTGCTGATTAACATAATTATATATTTTAGGTGTAAAAATAGCAATGCTTGCTTAAATACGTAGATGCTCATAATTTAAAGAAAATTATATTGTTCAGCAGAATTTTAGTTAATTACTAATATACGATTGACAGTCTAAAAAATAATTTTAAAAAATGAATTTGCTATTAAAATATACATTATTAGTAACTAGTATTCTCAATATCTTATATTATTTCTGTGATTGGGAAAATCCGACGGACAGTAATTAGTGATTCTTCAAGCTTCTATTTACTTCGATTTTTTATCGCAAATATTTCGAAAAAGTAAACGATTTATCTGATTGTTTGTATCCAAGGAAGAATAAGTGTTGTCGTAGGTAGAAAAAAATAAGAAAATTGTTGACTTTATTTTTAAATCTGTGTATTATTATTTTTCTGTTTATTAGAACAAAATGGTGAATTTCTTTACGTAAATTTTCATTTGATTTATGTGAAAAAAGTTCTTTGAAGAATAGATTATTTGCATTAAAAAATTATCTGTTTAAATTTGTGAATTAAAAACCGTTTTTGGATAAAGCATAAAAAGTACTAAATATAATAAAATAATCATTCATTATCAGCTAGATAAACCTTTATAAGCCCCGAAAACTAATGCAAATCGAGTCATTAATGGAATCTTGAAAAAGTTACACGAGTTGAAACACTGGGAATGCTGAAATTGCATTATATTTATATCTTTATCTCATCGAGTCACGAAATTAACTAGGTTTAATAAATTCTGGGAATACTTCAACAACAGAAGATATTTAAGCGAGAATAAATAAATTTGACCTTCAACTAATAGTAATGAGAAATTATTTTACTATTTCCTGCTTTTTCCTAAGCTTTTCAATTTTCTCTGCTTTCAATTAATATAGTTGAGTAATTAATTTTATGTTTCGCATTAATTCTGAATCAAATAAGTGTTTGAAAGACTCATTTTTTAATGGATGAATACCTCATTTATGTTAAATTCAACGCAGGTTCGTAAGCAAGCCTACTGGCAAGCCTACTGCTATTTGTAAAATAAATTACACTGGTGGAAGAATTTTTAAAACGCCCTTTTAAACTGGAGATCCTGCTTCAAAAACAGGAAAGCGCTTTCAGCCTTAACAAATTATTGGAAATGGTACGAAATGCTGTGCCCTTTACCAACGCCATTTAAAAACTTGTTGGCCAAGGCGTTCTGCAACCCTCTGATTCCTAAGACATTTGGAGCTCAGTGACCTCAGAATACAGGAATGCCAAAGTTCTTTTTTCAAAGATAAGACAAATTCCTTTCCACTCTCAAAAACCATAATGGCAGCTTACATTCGTAATATGTTGATATACAGAAGAGAACCCGGCTACGCTGAAGGCTATTAGGTGGATTTAATACAAGGGAATGGGTTCGGCTGAAATTAGAATTCTTGGAAAATTTCCCTGTCCCTCAAATTCATCTAGGTCAGACACTGTAACAAACAAAGCACGCATCTCGGGTATTTAATCATCCACACTTAACTAAAGCGGGTGGAAACTTCTTAGGGATGTTTAAGCGCTTCGAGAGCCTCCCAAGCGTTCCTTGCTTGTGAGGGTTTTCAGTATTGAATTAGTCAATAATGAATTGCGCGATGCGATCAGGCTGTCTGGCTGCTGAAGGTTTCACTCCAAGAGAAACATAAATATGAGCCAGTTTCCTCTGAATACTTTCCAGGTAGACAGCCCAATCCCAAGTACTGCGACTATGTCAGACAAATATTTCCTACCTGCTCCAAGGTCGATTTGACGAACGGAAAATGTCGCAGCTCCTCTTTGTCGTGAGTCCTTGATTCATGGGCTTGATTAGCTGTGCTAGACAAAGCGGTATTAGAATCACAATAAATCGTTTTAAGATGAGAGTTAAACCTCTTTATGCCACCTATGAAGTTACCTCTTCAGCAAAAACTCCAGCCATTCAACATTAGGAGAAAAAGGGCATGGAAATCTAGATAATTTCAGAGACGCAATGATTCGAGGACAGGCAGAGGCTTTCCTTTGAAGGGGGAGTGAAATCCTTATGGCTTAGGTATACAGTTTCTATTTCAGCCGTTATGTAGAAGAGAACATCTTATCAGTTCTGCGTTTGCACCAGCTATAAGGATAAAGCCACAATTCAAGTTTTTCCCTCCTGCTATCCAAATGAACAAACTCAAATCAAGTGAGAATGAGCGACTCTGAACTAGATTTAAAGTATATACTCCTCTCATAACTAGGAAAGATAAATCTTCGAAGGAAACCAGGCGTAAACCTGTAATCGCCCGTTCACTTCACGTAGATTCTGCTATAAAGAAAACATAGCAGTATTGAATAGTACAGGATGGTCATAAATTATTGAACCTATTTCAAAATTTAATAAAAGAACCAATAATGATATAACTACGGATTTTTTTACAAATGAGAGAGCAAATAAAAAAGTGTTTTTGGAGTACTATTAACGGCGTTCTAAATTTGATAAAGCGAGAGATTTCCATACACAATGGCTACCGATCAGCAGAAGCCGTTGCGCGTTTTCTGATTTCCGTTTTAGTTTTTCTTGAATATCTCGAAAACTATTCAGTTTTCGAATTATAATAGATTTATATAGTGTAATACCTTTGAGTGTTATTCAACAAGATAAGCAAGATGCGATGAGCGAGCCGTTTAGTAGAAACAAGATTTATTTTATAAATGATGCACTAACATAAAAATATTTGCAATTGACCTTTTTTCATCTTAGTTAAGGTAGGTGAGCCAAAGGTGGCCATAGTTAAGCTTTGAGAATTTTTTGAAGTTTTCTGGTTAGGTGTAAGTGCCTAACTTTTCTTATATAAAATTTTACATTTATCTCTAATACATATCAAGTATAGTTTTCTTTCTGAAATAAAATTTAATTATTTTTGTAATACAATTTCAAAATTCTAGCTGGTGGGCCACCTTTGACGCATAGTGTTCCAAAGGTGGCCAATATATTGAAATCACTTTTAAAATGTGAAAAAATACTCGGAAAACTATTTTTACTTCTAGAAGAGTATTACAATGTTCACTTTATGTTTATACTTATAACAATAACTAGGCCAAGAGTTAACAAAAGTTTCTTTTAGATTTCGTGACATTTTTCTGATATACAAATAAAAGTATAAACACCATTCAATAATTAAATAAAAAATATAACTTCTATTGTTTTAAATTTAACAATAAATGGTAATAAGTTTTTTCAGATATTTATATAGAAATATTGAAAATTACCCTTGCAACATTGATTTCCATATTTGTGGTGGCCCGAACCCGGGCCACCTTGGGAACATGCATATAGTCGACATTTGCACGACTTAAAACTATTAATATGATTAATTTATTAGAATTAAAGTAAATGTGGTTAAAGAGAAAGAAATAAGCTTCCAGAAAACGTATCATAACTAAAAGTTCTAAGAATTTAAACACATGCAAATTAAATTATCTTCTTCCTGGAGATTAGAACGACTACTCCTCAAAAGTGAAATCACTGCACACCATAGAGGCCGATCGAGATGTGCTCTTTAAATTCAGGCACGTGCACTGCAGATACATGATTTACAATGCAGTAGCACCATGTTGTGATTAAAAATGAAATTAATTCTACTTTTTAGGGGTGGACTACCTTAGGAACACTGGCCACCTTTTGCTCACCTAGCTTATGAAAACTGATGTCAGATACATATTGCGCCTAATCACAAATATTATTACAAGCAGAATTTCATTAATATTTAAATAAGTGAATTTCTATATCAAATTTCGTCAATAGATTTGAAATTTTCTGCAATATTTCAGAAATATTTGTGTTAAATCTCCAATAATTTCAGCTGTAAATGCAACATAAACCAGATCTGTTATTGCATTGTATTTAAATACAAAAAAGAAATATTTTAATTTCGAAGTAATTTATTATCTCATATTAATTCTATAAAAAAATAAAATCATTTTGTTCTATTAAGATGGAATTTTTTAATTGATATTTTGTAATACAAATTAGGAGGGTATATCGGAAAGAGACGTTTTATATTTTTTTTTATAAAATGTAACACTGTCTTCATTGTATATTTAAAATTCTTAAAATAAAAAATAGGAAACCTTATTTTCCGATATCCCCTCGTATATTAAAACTAAATTACAAAAATTATTTTCAAATCTATGCGGTTCATAGTATGAATACATTCGTTAGTAAATTATGACTTTCAAGATCAATTTACAGAAAAATTTCAGAACGATTGACAGGATAAAAAGTTGCAAAAAAATTGATCTAACCAATTTTTTTGGATACAGTTTAAAAATGCACATTCCACTCCTAACACAACCATAAAATACAAGTATATATACTACCATCAAATTAATGAAACTATGATTCAAATTTCTCATTTATCTACTCATTTATAAAAATAAAGCCACTTTACATACTCATTCAAATCGATTATCAAAATAGAAGTAAATTTTGTCCCAGATGAAATGCTTATATCGGATTCGTCAAAAAATGATTAATCGCTTCTTTGAAACGGTGATTTACTGCCGTAAATTGATGATACTTTTGTTCTCAAACAACCCTCCCAATGACTTTTGGTAAACAACAAGATCGTAATAAATGCAATTTATATCAATCGAATATTCTGTTTACATATAATGATTTAGCTGCTTGCGACAGAATTGGACATTGTTTCTGATTTTATCAAATAATATTGGGTTTTTAAAATTGATGATCATATTTATTACCAAATCGCTTCGTATACTCTTCTTTCTTTGACATTTAAAAGTTTCTTGCGGCTACTTTCTTGTAAAATTAGAGACTCAGTCTTTCAGATTAAAAATTCCCCAATCATTCTTAGAAAATAATAAGTATTATGGTCTTTTATTATTGAGGCCTTTCTCTTTTGCATCATTTATTGTCAAATACTTTTATTTCAATTCAATTTTTTATTGCCCTAATACTCTATATACTTGTTCTATTACTTCACATATAATACCATATATCTAATAAAAAATTGCTCTCAACCTTTCCCTTTGCACCATTTGCGTGACCTTTCGTTTATGAATTTGGTATTTGTTAGACCTCAAGGCAGCCGTAAAATTAAAACGTGATACATTGATTAAACTATCTTGCCACATAAAAGTTGCGGCAATTAAGTCTACGGACGAAACATTGGGCTTCACCCAGCAGAGACGTTTAGGATTGACGTTCATATCAAGCGGACATCACCAATAAAGAGACTCAACCTTATTAGTACAAGATACTCTACAATATTTATACGATATCTTTACGATGTTGCGCGGCATTTAGAATATCGCATCAATATCGTGGAGATATCGTAGAATATCTTGTGCTAATACGGAACCGTTGATAAGCCCGAGCATATCAAGCAAACAGTGCTGCTAAATGAAGTCAAGCATAATTTGAGGTATATATATATATATATATATATATATATATATATATATATATATATCAAATTGTATATATTCTCATGTATCCGCGAATGTAAAAAAATCCGCGGAAAGAAAATGCCCAGAGTTCTTATAGGGAGAAAATAAACAAAAGGGGAAGATAATATAAAACACAAATGCAACGAGTGCGCAATGATGCTGCAATTCAAGAAGGAAAATATCAAAGTCATGAAAATCAATCAATGTTAAATTTAAATGGATAAACAAAGACTTTAGTTTATCGGTAAAAGCATATAGATGCTCACCAAGAGTAAATAAGTGAAATCTATACGAACCGCTAAAAATTAGAGAATATTTTATTCGAATTCTAGGTCTATCATAATGCTCGGGGTGAAGGCAGTGTTTTCAGCTTTATGCTAACACTGTTCGCAGAAAGCATAATGAGTTCTCTAATTTTGAGCTGTTCGTATAAATTTCACTTATTTACCCACGATGAGCATCTATATGCTTTTACCGATAAGCTACAGCGATTTGTTTATCCATTTAAATTTAACATTGATTTATTGGAGTAAATCCTTATTTTTTGATATTGCATAATTCCTTAATAAACGCATAATAAGCTGGACTAAATAGAGTTTTTATAACTATAATGATTTTTTTTGTAAGGATAGTTTAAAATCAATCTTAAAATAACAGAATCAGAGAATTCAACATCAACAACACACTATTTGGCTGTTCCTTTTTCATTGAGTAATAGAGTGTAATTCAGTATCTGACTGCTAGATAGATCCCCTATATATACCTTAATATAAATAGAAATCATTGTAAATGTGTGTGATTATGTATGAATGTGGGTGTTTTCCACATCTCTTAAATACTGGACAAATTTCAACCAAACTTGGCATACTTTTTATTTAACATAAGAGGAAGATACCTGTGAACTTTTCAAATTGCAAACGTTAATTAAACAGTCAGTTAATTAGATAGAAAATTTTCAGAAAACCGAAACAGTTTTTGCTCATTAACTTTGATGCATATTTTACCGCAAAAAACAATTTCATACCATCCTAAATTTCAAAATTTTTCCTTTTCAATGATCTTAATTTTATACCCGTTTTATTTTTCCTTCAACTTTTAAAGATTTTTCAAAATTTAACAGACTTGTAATTGATTACATCCGGAAGATTTTGAAATAAACCATATTTATAGATACTTCGTTGCTAGGCAACGGTGAGACTTTGAACTAATCTACCTTTACTTCTGTTTATTTTTTAAATATGTTATATCAGAAGTGGAAGCCTAATTCTAAAAGCCCAAAAAGTTAATTAAAACTTTATTTAATTAAAATTAAACAGGATTTTGAGTTTTTCTGCAATATCTCTCGAAAATATTGTCTCACAAAATCCATTTTGATACTACATTAAAGTTCAAAAAATAAGCTTCTCATTGACACGAATTTCATTTCTGCTCAAAAGGTAATAATTTTTTAAAATTAAATTTTGTTTTTAAAATTCACAATATTTTTGATGTTTAATAACAACAATGCACACGGAGAGATGTTGCTGGATCATATTAACAGAATTCTGGAAGAATACTAAAGAATAGTTTATAAGCAGAAGATTCATAGTTCAGATTAGAAACAACTATTCATCTGACTTATTTTAACTATTTTTATTTAAAAAAATCGTCTTTTTATATAATTGACTCAAAACATGTAGTAAATCCTTTCCTATACTACAATATTTACGAAAAAAATTTTAAAATGAACAAATAAAATACATTTCAGTCGATTAAAGAATTTTGTGTATTAAAATTTTCTATACAAAAATAGTTTTAACATTAAAAATATTAGACATAAATGTATTTTAATGTCGAGAAACGCCGGGCATAACAGCTTGTATATGTATATCAAATTAAAAAATAATAATAATAACGGTTAAAAACGCTCTTACTAAAATCCAATCTGAAAGTAAAATAAATAAATAATTCTATCCAGATTTTTTCAAATTTACTTTCGGATAAATAATAAAAGCGTTATAAAAATCTATTACAAAGCGTAGATGGCAATGAAATTAACCTTCATAAATAAATATTTGCGTACTTTTAATATTTAGAAAAAAGTAATTTTACAAAACTTGTAAATAGAAAAAAATTACTTTTAATTGCATTTTAATAAAAGCATTTTTTAAAAAAATTATATGTGCTTTTTTCATATTTCATTAAGCAACTTTAGAAAATTCAAGCACTGTCATGCTAACTAGTAAAAATTAATTGTTAAGGATTGCTGTAAAAATAAGAGAAATCCCTGGTTTCACGAAGATTTACGCCAGTTTTAACAAGTCTATTAGTTTTTTGCTTGATATTTAATTTGCAGTCAGTTGCGAATCTAGGATTCCGATCGGGGGGGGGTAGAGGTCATAAAAACTTTGCATCGTCGTGAGGAATGTCAAACCTCAAGCCTAAAAACTTTGCAGACTTTACTCACCTGACAATAAGAATCATAAAGAACAATACAATACTTTCAATAATTTAATAAAAATTACAATGAAATAACTAGCCAAAAAATGTCTCGAACCACGTCAAAGCCACAAGTGGAATGACTACAAAAGTAGGAAAATTTTCGAGCCTATCAATCCAGAAAGCAATGTTGAAACGTTTTTATTATTTTTTAAAGACAGAAATTAAGAAAAAACAGTAATGATGTTAAATAAAATCAAGAATTTTGGCTTGGTTCTGGGGGGCTGTAGCCCAATAGCTCCACCTGGATTCGCCACTGTTTGCAGTGAAACATCCAACTATTTAAATCAATGCTAAAGTTTTTGTTCACCAACACCAAGCGATCCTGATATGTATGTCTGGTTTTCTGGAATAACGTTATTCCTCTCCCTCAAAAGTTTATTCCCCCAAAAGTGATCACCCAAATTCTAATTGCCAGTGAAAACCACAAAACGACCTTGAGAAGCAGCTGACCCGCTTCGCCTATTATGGGTGAGGGGGAAAGCACTAGCGATTATCCACGTCGGAGCTGGTTTTCGGGTAATAAACAGCGAGCAACTTTCTACATCGGAGCCGGTTTTAGAGTAACTATCGAAGAACGACTTTCTGCGACGGAGCCAGTTTTAGAATAGTCATCTGAGAGCGACTTTCTACGTTCCAGCTGGTCGAAGGATTAATTTTCACTTAATCTACCATTCAAGAATTTCAACAAACGGTTTAGCTAGACAAATGCTTCATTAGAGTAGCTTTCATAATGGCTGGACTTTGAATTATTCCATGTTAATTCATAAAAAATTATAAAATCTAGGCAGTTTTTAAATTTTGAAAAACATTTAATTTTAATACACTGATCATATCTTATCAAAATGCGGAATGATTTTAATGATATAACATTAATTAAATGCATATAAGAAGTTTATTAATATAATTGGCTATTTATTAAAGTAAATATTCCAAATGTTGTCTGAGAAAAAAATGTGCTAGAAAATCAAAATTCACTATAAAAGTTCTTATTGTGAATTTTCCATTGCGTCTTAAACACAAAAAATCGTTTCACATTGTCAAAATTCTATACTCATGCCGAGAAAAATATATAAAGGCAGATGCATTTAGCAGATAAAAAATCGGTTTTGTTCTCTAAGGAAGTGCCCCTTAATATTTCATTAAGATTCTCAACATGCAACTCAACAGACTTCCGATCATTTAAGATTGTTTTTGCGTCAGCAATTTAATGGATAGTAGAGTTTCCATAGCAACTTACCCACGCCTCTTATCTTTCTGTCTTCAAAACTAAAATTTAACAATGCAAATTGCTTCAGAGAGATAATGATCCTGAAAGCTATTCTTTGCTGAAAGGTAATATAATACAAGATCTACTTATGCTTTCTTTTTACTTCAGGCTAACAAAAGAAGTTAAGGAACGGTATTTAAGAAACGGAAAAAAATTAGCAGACATATTTGAGAAAACTTTCAATTTATTCACACCAAAATTATTCTGATATTAATAAACTGAAAAATTACGGAAAGTTTTCTTACAAAAATATCAGTGAAATATTTTCAATTATTTTTTTTATGATCAAGAATTTTTCAAAAAATTCCGCGCCAACAGATTTCAAATGTGTTTGAATATTAATTCTCAGATATCAAATTTCATCATTCTAGGTCCATCCATTTCGGATTTTTGATTGAATCATGTTGTTAATAAAATCTTCGGCTCGCAAACCGTTCGTAGAAATTATTTTTGAAGATAGCAACAAACCATGGGAAAGGAGCAAACACGCTTCGAACCATTAATCATCGCTTGTCAGTTGCCAGTGGAAGGGGGAGTTAGGAAGTGCTTCGGAATATGCCTTGGTTTGAAGATTTGACCTTGTTGTTCACAGGCAGTTCGCGGGGTACGGCGAACTACACTCGAACACGTCCCATCGTGAACTGCGTATCCTAAGGGTGTCAATTCATCAAGAATTATCGACATTCACCTTTAGTCAATTTTGAAATTAATCACTGCGGATCAGTTATCCCTCTAAGTAAGAATGATGGCAGAAGAGAATAAATGCCAAGTGTCAGGGGAAAAAAACCTTAAGTTAACTTTGCTCTTGTTCTTTTATATACTGTGTTTTCGAAATACTGCGTTTTCACAGAAATTGAATTGATTCTTTTCCATCGTGGCCCACATAAAACTAGACCTTGTTTATTTAGACATTACTAGCAGTTGAGTATGACTCCCTTGGCGTATCATTTTATGTTCGCCAAAAACAGACAGGATTTGGTTCGAAGAACCGTTCGGCTCGTAAGTGTGTGCGCGCCTTTACATGTTTCTATCTTTCGTTTTTGGTAAACCTTGAGTTAACGGTACACATCTGTTTCTGGACAATTTTTCTTGGCGCAATTTCATGTGCCGTCTCCACATACTGTTTTGGATGTGCAGTGCGCTTTTTATTGCTCTTTCGCGCATGCGTCACCTGAAAAGGAGAGATTGAACACGCAATGCCTGCGGTATTAACTTTAAAAACATCAACTGCTTCGCTTTCAGCATAGTACGAAACTAGTAGCCTCGCTTTTTCATTGAACGATAGGAATCTAGGTTTTTTTAAAAAAAATCCCGAAAACGAGAATTTCCGCACACAATGCCTGAGGCATTTCAAGCGTGTACCGGGCAACTTTTTTAAGTTATAAAAATATCAGCTGCTTCGCTTTCAGCATAGCGGAATACTCGCAGCTTCGCTTATTCACTGAGAACCGAAATACACAGAATAAAATACACAGTACTGAACCGATATTGAAACCGAAGAATTCTGAACGATATTTTATTCAAATTCGAATGAATCGACCAATCGAAGAGATGAACAAAACAGTCCAATCAAAACGAGGCGTGATATGCAAAATACCGATGAAAAGATTAATTTCAGCGCATGCGCGTATGTCACTCCTTAAAAATATTATTTCGCAACTAAAACAAATGTTCTCTCATCTCCGTTCTTGGCGGCCTAAGAGGAACGAAGTAACTAGGTACCGAAAACTCCACATTAGCCTCATTTTTAAGCGTAAAATTTAACTCTATTATCACAAGATATTCTATGATGTTGGTACCACAAAACATCGTACAGAATGCCACAAAACATCGTACAGATATCGTCTGAATATTGTAGGGCATCTTGTGTTAATAGTATATTTTCATGTTGACTGTAAATCCGTGTACCGTAAGCTCTAAGACATTTCTATTATTCTAGAAATTCACTTGTAATTATTAAATATCATAACTTGGAAATCTGAGTTGTAAAGTTTAAAGGAACAGAAAAAAGTTTGTTAATTTAAAATAATGTCGCAGGTTCCGAAAATCTATGTAAATTATAGTACAAAAAAAAACTGCAGTCTTATTCACTAATATCGAATGAAACAGATCTTGTTTAACATTTAATTCTCTCAAACAGTAGGGGAAACTAGGGATACTCGACCACACGCGATTTTCTCAGATTGTGAGAAAATTGATAATTTGTGTGCGACATTTTTATGTAAACTGTGGCCACATGTTCATTTTGAGAGAATTTTAATTCCAACGTGAAAAGCCATCATATTAGTGTATATATAAATATGTTTTGGGGTCCAAAAGTAAATGTTCACTTTTTCATTCCTCAGTGGGTTGGAAATTTACTATGGAAAATATGGAATTAAAATACTTCTGAGTTTTAAGCATACTTCTAGCTTTTAATTGACATACGATGTTATACAATATCTGAATTAAAAGTGGTTCAAATTTTAGATAATTAGGAAAAAGTCAAGTTAGGGTACTTGACCCTAAAAAGTTGGATACTTGACCCTATCAAAAGCTATTGAAGCTTCGATGTCGCAGTCGACCGAAGCACATTTTGTGGTTGGGGTCAAATGTCTGGTGCGTGGAGTTTGTCTGCAATATGGCAACTCAAATATAGAGAATAATTATTTAAAAATAGTTTAAGTAATCATTTAATAAATAAAATTTCTTTTCAATGTGAGAATTTCAAATAATGCAAATAATTATTTTTTGCAAGAGTTTTAAAAATAATTAAAATTTGTTTATTCCATTTTTTTCTCGCTTGCGAAAAAAAACGGTTTGTACTCATTTATTATTTTAATAAAAATCTTTTGCTGGAACTATTTGTCATCGTTTAGTTTCTTCTAACATTTCGCTATTCGCTAAGAGTTCGTCTGAGTTTGCTTGTAGAATATAGAGTTCTCCTTTTGCTTTTGTTTGCAACATAATATTAGGAGAAAATAGTAAGTATATTTCGTGTTCAAAATTTCTAGATTTCTATAATATTTTTAAAATCCTTTCTTTTCATTTTGGGGTTGTTATATTCTATTCTAATTTTACCCAAAATGACAATTCTTCAATGCGCTACTGAGGTTGCTAGATTCCCAGCTCCATTGTTATACTTTTTATAATTTAATTTATTAAATATTTTACTTGTTTAGTCACTTTTGAACTAATTTAATTTAGTTTAAAGACTAGATTTACATTAATGCGTAGACTAATTTAATTTAATAAAAAGAATTTTATTAATAAAACTTGGGTTTTATAAATGCCATATTATTTTATTTTTAATATTAATTTAATTAATATTTTTTGATGATTAAGACTCTTTTAATGCAGTACTTTTAACCTAATATAGGAATTTCGCGTATATTCAAATCATCGAAAGAATTTAAGCACTCTTTGCATGTAGGGTCAAGTATCCCTAAGGTTAGGGAACCCTGACCCTACTTTATTTCATGAAATATATTTATTATGTGATTAGCTGTTATGCTCGGGATTAAAACATATTTGTGTCTAACATTTTTAATGAAAAACTTTTTTTTCCATAGAAAATTATAATACAAAAATTCCTTTATGGTTTGAAACGTTTTTACTTCAAATTTCGTTCACAAATAGTGAAGTACAAGAAGGATTTTGACGAATGTTTTGAGTCAATTAATTAAATAATTAAATTTTTATTAATAGAAAACGTCAAAATAATCCAGATCAATAGTTGTTCCAGATATAAATTATGAATTGTCTGCTTTTATGCTTTTCTTTATTGTTCTTCCAGAATTTTGTTCATATGTTCAAGCAACAGCTCTTCATACGTTTTCTTGTTCTTTAACAATAAAAAAGTATATTGCTACAAATTAGGAATTTTATACACAATTGAACTTGTTTTTAAATTATTGAAATGAGAGCAACAATTTTGAACGCAAATGAAATTTGTGTTACTGAATAGATACTTTTTAAATTTTAATATAGTATAAAAATAGTAATTGTAACATAACACTTTCGAAATATATCACAAAAAAAAATGCAATATATGACTTAATTTTGAATTTTAAAAATTTAATTAACTTTTGGGCCTTTTAAAATTGACAGTGATCTTTCACTTCTTTTTAAGATATTTACAGAAATAAAAATAAATTCGTTCAAATCCTCACCGTTGCCTAGCAACGAAGTATCATTAAATTTGTTTTATTTAAAAATCGCGTCTGCTGTAATAATTAATTTATTAAATTTTGAAAAATTAATAAAATTTGAAGGAAACATTTCACAGGTATAAAATTGATATCACTGAAAAGGTAAAACTTTGAACTTTAAGATGGTATAGACACATTTTTTGGGGGATAATGTGCTCCGAAGTTAATACGGAAAAACTGTTTCGGTTAATTTCTAATTAACTGACTGTTTAATAAACTTTAGGACTTCCAAAAGTTGACAATAATCTTCCTTCTGTCTTAAATAATAAGTGTGCTAAGTTTGGTTGAAATTGATGCAGTAGTTTAAAAGGAAATGTGGACCCACAATGACTTTTATTTATATTAAGATTAAATGACATATCAATTACGCAAAAGTATAATTGAGATTCTTAAATGCATATTCTTTTATTATGCTTACTATCAAAATTTTCGAGAATTATAAGAAAAAGTAAAAGTAGGGTCAAATATCCCTAATTTCCCCTAAAGATAAACGTTTTAAACATTTTGAATTTTTCTATCTTTCTTAATGCCGGTTCAATTGCAAGTTGATTATTCCGCTTCGATCTGTGCTTGCTTTATTTCATTACTCAAAAAAGAGTTTATGTTTCAAAACTATTCAAAGTTCTGCAGTTCTTGAAATAAAAGAGTAAGAATTGCTAACATTATTGAGTCAAAAATGAAATCATCAAGGTAAATGAAGTCTGCAAGAGAGCGTTTATCGAAGTCAAGAACGTGGATTATATCGCTTTTTTTGCCAATGAATTCGAATTCTTATTTCGTAAAAAACCAACGAAGCAATAAATTTGTCGCCTTCGATTGCTAAGTATCGTGTGCAGAGAGTATTTCTCCGTGAAATCAGTAAAACATCTTTTTTCCATTTCGGAAAGTTCAGAAGGAAGGAGAAAAAGAATAGATTTTTTATTCTTATGAAATTGAATCGACTGGAAATCTTTACATCATTTTCTCAGTAAATTACAAATAAGTTGAATATAGAAATGCTTATTGCTCCATTAAATATAGTCTTTAGTATTTTACACCTCCACTGAGTTTATAAAATAGTTTTGATGCATTTTTCAGAAAATATTCTTATAATATAAAATTTAAGAAATTTTTTTAGTAAAATATAGTGGTTCCCCGTATAACGCGTTACCATATAATTTTAATTCGTACTCGACGAAAAAAAATCGCGATTTTTATAGTACGATAAACAGTCTCGTATTACGATTAAGATAAAATTAGCATTTTCACATAGATTTTAATGTTTTTAGAAAAGGAAATTGATGCATTTACCTGTTGTTTCTTTATATACAATAGAGCTAATTTTAAAATATTATCATCTCACCGGCAGTATGCGCATTTACAATTTAGAGAGAGGTTTAAACTTACATAAATTTGTCTGGTTTAGTTAAGCTTGCATAAATTCGTCTGGTTAAATTAACTAGCATAACTTCGTCTGGTCCCGTGTTGAAGCAATACGAGAGCTATTTTGGGACTGACATCGTAATTTGAACCGCTGTAAGATGATCAGGAGGACACCTCAGCTGGCACCCCCTCTCCCCAAATTTCCACACCACACTATATTTGAATTGGTGGGTTTCCTGCACTGGGAGAGGTTATTCCTGTTGGTTTATATTACATGGATTTAATCAACTTACCCTATGCATGCATGGTAATAGAGTATTGACATTTTGAAAGTTTTAACTGATTAGTTGTGTGGGTGAGAATGGATTAGTTTTTATATTTTTTAAAGAAAAAGGGTAAGGAAAAATTGATTGTCAATTCATGTTGTGTGTAGAGTTTGTTTGTGTGCATGTTGTTCGATTTTTGTTTCGATATAATTTGTCTGTGTCTGTTTTGAGTGTGGTTTTGGGTTGGCTTTTTTTGTATTTGCGCCACATCTCACACATTGTATTTTATGGGTGGAATGCCATTGATAATTAAAATTGGGTATGTATTTTTTGTTTCCCCCCGGCCATAGTAAATTTTTATTAGTAAACAAGTTTCACTCCATATGCTATTATTTGTATTGTCTCCTTGGCCGAGTGAGCCCTTGTAATGTGAGACTTTTATATATGTTTATAGGTATTTAATTTCCACCCATGTTGCGGGGTGTAGTATGTACATATGAGGAAAAAATTAAATATGTGAGAGTGGGGCTTGCGTCCTCCTGCTGCTGCTGGTCGGTTCCCTTCCCCTCCGACTCTTTAATGCCTTAAACCCTGTAAGGTAGGCTGGCTCAGAGTGGGTTGTGTTGCACCAAACCCGCGGGAGCACGTTTGGCCTCTACGTATGATTTAACGTGCAACACGCCACATACACACCACTTCAACAGAATCGGGAAGGTACCTGAAAGCCTCCGGACCCGAAGCCTAGACCTCATCACTAGGCTTCGACTAATTTCGACTCATAATGCACATCCCGTATAACGTGGAACGTATACCACGAGTTGTACAAGAGACCACTGTCTATGAAATTTCAGAAATCGGAAGGCATTTTTAGAAAAAAATATAATGTATTTTAATTGATAAATATTTAAAATATTTAAAATTAAACATTTAACTTAATAAAAAATTCGATTAAAGTCCTGCGAATTATCTGGAGGAAGTCTGTAGGATACTGTTTGTTTTACGTTTAATGATACTGCTTCGTATTATTCATCGTCGCATAAAAAACTAGATTCTACGTATTTACAATGGCGGAAATGTTTTATATGTGTTTTTAAATTATTTCTACTGATATTCAGGTTGTTTCGGTACGACTTATTTAACAGAACAAATTATTTGATTTTAAAACCTATATATGAAGTTAGTGAAATCCATACCTGAAATGCACATCAACTTGTTACTTTATTGATAAATTTTTGCATTGTTCCTGAAGTTGACGCTGCAATTAAATGAAGCAAACTAAAAGAGGTCAAAAGAAAAGCCTTATATTAAACATCATGAAAATTTGCAATGGGATTCTTCTTCCACAGATATAATTTACACACACTATTTTGTTCCTCAATCGAAAAAAATATTAGTAGGAACAAACTTATCTTTGTCAACCGGCTGTTTTATCAAGAGTAACCGCCATGAGTTATCTTCATGGTCTCGCCGGCAAACTCTGATGAAAAACTCGGCTTAATGCATACTATCAAGTATTGAAGTTGGTACAATCTTTGTAATGACCATATACAGAGCAGAACGCCATCTCTCACCCTTGCACCCGTGACCAGATGGGTTACTGAATGATTTGATGGGTAAGACAGGGGAATATTATTTAAGATAAAAAGAAAAAAAATTATACTATGAACAACTCAGACATTTACACTTTTTACACTATTTCGTATTAGTGTTCCTTTCTTTAGATGTTGGTGTACTTTTTCTTTTTTGGAGGGGGGGGGGAGTCTGGTCATTTGGAGTCTACAGGTTTCTCACTTAAATAAGAGCCACTCCTTCTTATCTTCAGGAGGATGACAGCTATAGTTATGAAAGTAGTATCTAGGTCAGGGATGGCGAACCAATGGCACGCGACACAATATTTTGGGCACGCCACCGATCACAAAGTTCACTATGAAGCATTGACGGTACTATTTGACGGCACGTCTATGACCTCATTAAACTTTTTTTTAGAAAAAATGGCACGTTGATACATAAAGGTTCGCCACCCCTGATCTAGGTACTATGCGTTATGTGATGAGCCCACTTATAGCGCCATCTGGTGGCAAAATGTGGATTTAGCATTCCTATCTCGAAAACGGTACAAAATAAAGGTGAAACGTCAACTACAAAGTAATAGAGCGTTATCGATTTGGTATAAAAAGGCACTTTGTTCACATTAATTAATACAAAGAACACAACGCTTGGAATGCGGATTTCTTTGTTCGCATTTTCCGAAATTGTGACGTCACAAGACATGGACAAAAGGAGAAAATGTTATTTTGAGGGGAAAAAATTATCGCATTGTACTTTTTCCTGTGGGAATAACTCAAACAGCAGGTGTATAGACTTTCAGTATTACTGTTGCTTCTTCTTGTGCTCCAAATATATGCTAAAACGCGTGGAAATTGGAATTCAAGGACGGGCTGAAAAATGTATTGTAGATGACGAAGAGAACTTTGAACACCGAAAATAAAGGTATCTTGTAATAAATAATTATTTTCCCCATCTCTTTAACCCGTTTTGTGACGTCACAGTTTCGGAAATGGCGAACAAACAAATGTGAATTTTATGATTTCTTTTCTTCGTATTAATGCGCAAAGGGTGTCTTTTTGTACTAAATTGTTAACGTTCTACAATTTTTTAATTGACATTTTCCCGCTATTTTGTACCGTTTTCGAGATAGGAAAGCTAACCCCGGAGGTTTCTACCAGGTGGCGTTGTAAGTGGTCTCTTCTCATAGCGCATAGATGATTTACTAAACCTAGACACTACTTTGATGACTATAGCTGCCGTCCTTCTGAACTTAAGAGGGGATGGCCCTTATTTAAGTGGAAGCCTTATGTTAACATAAAAAGTATCCATATTCGCATATTTACATTTCAAAGTTTTGTTTATTATCAGATCGATTCAAAAGATTTCTGCAATTTCAATTTCACCATTGCTGTTATGACATAAGAGAAATATTAATTTTATCCCATATCTAAGCAGAAAACTTACATCGTGCTTTACTTGAAGAGGAATTACTGTTTAGAATGAAAGAAATCTCAGCATAATTATAAAAAAGATTGCTTTCATAATTGTGTTTATTAACAGAACTTCTCTACTTTCAATTTCATTATAGATGTTATAACATAAAAGAAATATCTTCTATGTCTGAAATATATATATTACACTTGATTTAGGTAGAATTGTTATTTAGAATTTAATAAAATCTCAATGATATATAAAACTTTTATCTCGAATTAATAAATACGCTTTAAAAGGTACATCTAAGAATTAAGTTATTTTTTGTTCCAAGCGTCAAAACATTTACCCAAGCAAAAATTTATTTTGTTGGTCACGAATTGTTATCGTAGTAACTTGTTGTATTGTTATGGTTAAAACTAAGAACTTCAAACTTCTGAAACCTTAGAATCGAAGTACCGAATTATTGCTGAGTGTTTATTCAACTGTCAGATCCATTGAAATGTACGTTATGGCATGTCATTTGCATTCAATTCGTGCAAAGAGTTCAGTCTCAAATGCTGGGAAAAATATAATACAAAGCAGTTCAGTACAAAAATCCTCTGCGTAAAATGACTGAAAAAGGTGGTAAATTCAACAGTTGTCAGCAATGTATGGCGAGTCTAATTCTGCGAGAGATAAAAAAAAATGGTGGTTACTGCCTGGAAAAGATTTTTCTCGCAAAAGTGGTCCTTGAAATGTGCGTCATATAGAATGGATTTAAAATCTAGAAAATATAGAACAAATATATTTTTGGAGCTAACTTCCACTTTTTAAGGGCATAATAGTGTCAAGAAGATGTATTACATCTGTTAAGTTTAAAAAAGACTAAGCTTGTGGAATTGATGTCTGAAAATAAATGATTATGAGGAATGTGTTACAGTAATTGAAATTCATTTAATTATAATTAAAAAAGAGAACTTGCATGTTTGATTTATAATTATGTGCATCTTGTTCTTGTAAATTGGGAATATTATAGAAAAATTAAGCTATTTTATACTTTAGCTCTTTATTGTATTTGAATCTTGGTGATTGTTTTGAATGTTTTTGATTATATGTATGCCAGATTCTTTTCCTATAGTGATGAAATATTTTTAGAGTTAAGTATGATATTTTCTTTCTAATATCTTTCTTTTTTTAGGGTTAATTACCCTTTTTGGTTGTTCAACAATTGGTAACAGGGATGGTTTGTGCAACAAAATCGATTTAACCGGCTAAAGCTTGTTCAAAACCAAGCTACCACTTTAATTGTTGAAAACTCCAAATTTTTGGATTGCCTTTTTCAATTGCATTGATTGTAACAAAGTTCATAGAAATGTTTAAATTTTCCATACACTTTTAGTACATATTTAGTATTTCTATTTATTAGATTATATTTTAGATTTAGTTTCCTTAAAAATTTAAATTTTTTGCAATGCATTATGGATTTGTTTGTTAATTTCGGTTTGAAAACCAATCAAACTAAATAAAACAAAGCTAAATATTAACTATATTTAAGGTGTTGAAACATAATTGTATAATTCATTTTCCTTATTCTAGAAAAGCATTGAATTTATTCATTATTGTTTTTCTCGAAGCCGTTAACAGTACGAAGGATAAGGTAATTTTTCAGACTTACCTTTCAAATGATTTTATGAATTCTATTTTATCTTTTTTTTCAGAGAATGTGCTTCATGCAGAAGTGCCATTTGTCTCTTTTCAAAAACATTTAAAGGTAATCTAATTACCCAAGAATTATTTTATTAAAGCAATTCTTGTTCTGAATCATTCACCTATTCATTTATTAATAGCACTTAAACTTTTTTATGATAATGAGTCCACTTTTTCATTCCAATTTGATTACCGAAATTCCATTTCTATTTCGTTCGATTCTAAATTTAATTTAGACTAAAGTCTTTAAAAAACAACCTTCGCAGAAATATTTTTTATCATGTAGTTAATTTAATAGCGACAGTAATGTCTTATCTATTATGCAAATTTTTCTAGAATGAATCTGACAAAGCTTAAGCAAAAAGATTATAAGGTATTTTTTCAGCTAATTCAAGTACAAAATGATGTTGAATTTTTCATTATCTTCAATATTGCTCACAATTTTCAATTTGTGTTCCCTATCAATTGTATTGTACATCTGTAGAATGAAAAAATATCATCGAAACAGAAAAGACGGTAACTGAATAAATCAACTTATAAAATAGGCTGTCAATACGTACTCAAATGGAATTCAGATAATGGTTGTTAATTTGATGATTGAATAAAAATAAATGCACGCTGAAAATTTGCATCCTCTATATGAATGGTAATTTACATGGCAAGTTGGTGAAAGGTATAATATTGAATAAGCGATTAGAAAGAAATACTAAAATAAATAATAAATTATTTCCTTTTAATTATAATGTACATATTATTCAAAAGGATTAATTTACATGAAGCCCTGCAAAACTCAAATAAATATTTTCATTTTAAAATACTGAAGGAAAAAGCAATGTTCGAGTTTATAACGACTGACTAAAAAATATTTTGAATTTAACACCTTCTGCCGGTCTATAATTTCTTAAGTTCCATACAAACTGCCCACTCTACCAACTATTTCTAATTGGTTCATACTCAATAAACAATTTTAATGTCGCAACCTTTATCCTATATTGAAACAAAATTAAATGAATTTCATTTATTATTAATTCATTTTATTTGCAACATTCCATTTATGCTCTTTCTTGTACAGCACATTAATTATGTAGACGTTTCCTTTAGGTTTATTATTTTTTGTCTTGTTCCCTAAATCTTTTAAATGTTAACTAAGAAATTTAATTTTATACTTATATTTGCCTTTCATGGGGATATTTCCATATTTTATGACTTAGCGCAACATGGCGAATTCAGGCTCTTGCGTCAGAGAAAACCAAACCCTAACTCCTGACTAAACTCGAGAGAAACTGAATTGTAACTCATTATCCGGTACAATTCCCTTCACCAAAATGAGTTCTGCTCATAATAGGGATCAGAAACAAACGCTCAAATGAGGAGGAAAAAGTAATTACTCACCATTAATCTGGACGCTGACCTTTGTCCAGTATGGTTATCCTCTGTCCACACCCCCTGTCAACACTCCAGGTACACATTAGCAGCGCCAATTTCTAGCATTTGATAAAAGCGTATTGGTCATTTGTGGGCGGTGGTCTCTTTCCTCTGAAGCAGAGGAAACAACAGAAGAAGGATTTCTTTTGAGAAAGCATTAAGTGGGCATTCGGTAGTAGTAAAGCCAACCTCCACGACATCTAATAGAAAAAGGAATTAAGGGTTAGTCTTTCTATTAGTTCGATACAGATATGTGCTTGTATTAATTTTATTTCCTCTTCGAATTGTTAGAAGAGAAATAATTGAATAAAAGGAAAATGAATCGGTTTGTTGCATGCATCCAATTTTGCTATCTGAAATATGTTTCTGAAATTTTGAAACAATGTACAAGGTTCTCGTTATTCCGAAATAATTGAGGTTAAGACATATTTATTTCGCAGATATGTCATAAATTGCATTACGAAGTACATCTGAAACATATTTTTTAAAAAGTTGATTAGCTGTCTTTAAGCGGTAATGGTCTTCTGAATTTTCTGCTATATTGTGAAAAAGAAGGATCATGTTCATGTCGGTGGTTTCACCACGATTATAAAGACGGAATATCCATGCTTTCCGTTTTGATCTCTCAGGTGATCAACGAGACATACGAATTCAGTAAGGGAAGCTTTATTATTATTATTAATAATCCACCAACACAATAAAATTTGATTAACGAATCCCTCACCGCTTGGAATTGCAGCATGAGTCACGCTGTATTGTTTCAGGAAGATTCTTTGCCATTTATGGGTAAAAATGATTATGTATTGACTAGCTATGAATAACTTGATGGAGAAACATTGAAGTAATTTCCTCTCTTTTCAAGCAATAGAAAGATAAGTCTGTGATCTACTTCATCCTTGGATGAAGTAATATTCTTGTTTTCCTTGGTAGTAAGCAATTTACCGATCATACTTGAATTCAAAGCAATAAGAAAACATTTTTTAATTAAAAACTCTATCGTCTTGAAGTAAAGAAAAAAGCAATAGGCCAATAAATTTTCCTACTGAAAAACTGATCTCTATAAGCCAATTCTGCAACTATGAAACAACGATTTTTAAATTAATATATAGATATCGTATTAATACTTACACTTATCCTCCCCATTTTTACCAGTAAAATATTTGATGAAGTTCTGTTAAATGGAGAAAAATCAATGGAGTTGAAATAACATTAATTCAAGAAAATATTTAAAGAAAGCTTTTTATGCATCTAATATTTTAACTGACTTGAGAAACTACGGAATAAAAGAATAAATTTGATTTTGGAAAAGATTTTTGTGAAAGTAAAGGAAGTAAAAAAATTGAATCAATGCCGGAAAAGAATCATTTCTTAGATGTAAATTCTCAAGGAACATTAAGATATTGCGTTAATATATCTCTTTTTTCGAATTCTCCCTTTTTCTGATAAGAAAATGGAAATGATCGTTTTTTGATTTAAGAGGACGTGATTATTTCTTGGAAATTATTTTTATGTCCTTTTTCTCGTTATTTTTGCTATTTTTTTTAACAAAATAATAATCAGAATACTTAGAAGATAGCCAATTATTCTTAATACACTTTATCTTCACGATTCTTTAAATTTTTATTAGAGTCTCGATTTTGATTTCTATGGATCACTTTTCTCAGCAAAATACTGAACTTTCATTTATGAATGTCTCAAAATTTTTTTGTAATTTAATAATAAAATTTATTATGAAATCCAAAGATATTTTATGTTCAAAAATAACTCTAAATAATGTGAGTCAAAAGCATTCTATTTTTATTTGAGTTCATTCAAGTTTCGATTCACTTTTGCATTCATGAAACTAAGATACTTACGGAACATGAAATGAAAACCGAAAAGGAGAAAAGTAGCTGAAAAAAATAAATGATACCAAATATGTAAAGCGTTTTAATTATTACAAATTAATATAATTCCATACTTAAAACTGAAAAACCGTAAAGCTAGAAGCTCCTAAGGTCATTGAAAGAAAAAATTTGAATCGAATTTTCCAGAGTTCTTATGAACCATTACAGCATGAATAAAATCATTACTATGAAAGCATGATTTACCATGAATTGCAAGCATGACATAAAATTATCATGAATTGATCATTACTTGAAAGCATGAAAATGGATGCATTTAAAATATATGTCTACATTACATTGCTTTTCATCAGCTGACTTCCAAACGAATTAAATAAATAAAGTCTATAAAACACAATTTTATTACTGCAATAAAAAATAGATTTTTTTAATTTGGATTATTGTCTGTTTTTATGCATTTAAATTATAATACATAATTATAAATTTTATAAAAAAAAAATATGTAAATATAAATATCATATACTTCTAAAAAAGTTGACAAAAACAGCTTTTAAAACCACGCTTTTGTCGGTGCAATAAAAAAAGAGTTTTTATTTTAATTATTGTCTACTTTTAAGCCTTTAAATTAGAATTCATTATTATAAATATTATGGAATCGGAAAATCAATTATTTCTGCATTATCCAGGTGGATACCCATATTTTTTTATTTATTTAACTCTCACTGGCCAAATTGGTGTACGGCGCATGAAAGCAGGCAGAGAAGATTCATAGAACATACATGCATAACATAAAAAAACACAGTGTGAAAAATCAAGAACAAATAATATACATGACTACCCCAGGTAGCAAAACAAGTTACCCGATATTGTAGAATATTGTTCGATATCATATAATATTATATGATATTGTACATTCTTATACAATATTGCAAATATTGTTCAATATCGAACAATATTGTGCAATATCTTTGTGCTACTGAGAATATACATAAAATTTAGAAGAAAAAAGTCAAAACTAAGACTAAAAACTAAAACAAAACTAAAATTAATATAGAATGCAAAAAGTAATATTAGAATAAGAAATTTAAAAAAAGCGTCAAGAACGATAAAAAAGGAAAAAAGTGTAAGTAAATAAGCACAGAAGACGGCATTCTGTGCTCGAGGGCTAGTGATTTTTCTTTAAATAGTTTTTAAATAAATCTTATTAGTGTTCTTATTTTTGTTTGTTTATAAAAAAATTGTGATTATTCCTCGTTTTGTCTTTTTCTTCTTCTCTTGGGATCTTTCGGGTTACAACAGGCTTCCTTTGACGAAAGTAGAGCTTCTTACAGAAAAATTTCCCAAGTTTTTTGAAGCCATGCCGAGCACGTAACCCTTGAAAAAGTATGCTGGAATGGATTCTTTATTCGTTTGCTACAGTTTTTTCGGGTTGAATCTCTTTTTTTTATGCTTATTTGGAATGTTTTTTGTCTTCCCTTGTTATTTGTATGCAGAGGCATAATGCAAACATTGTAATATTTTTTAAAATATTTTTTGAATTTGCTTTAATTGCTAATTGCATTTAATTTAATTTTATTCTTTATATTAAGCATGAAAAATATATATTAAACTGTTACACACTATTAAATTCCAGAGTTAAAATTTCGTGAAGAACAATCCTTGAGAAGTTTGGAAACAGGGGAGTGTGTGGGCAGGTGGATCCCCACATGTGGAATCAAATTAAATTAAATTAACCGAAAGCTGATAATAAGATCTAAAATTATTAAAAGACAGTGCAATACAGAGAACACACAAGCTCAAAATTTTGAAACTCTACCACATTATGAAGTGAGTGCGAAATGGATTGCCAAATTCCATCTTCACAAAAATGAAAAATGTAAAATTAAATAAAAATGTATAATGATATGCTAAATTTTGTTGGAAGGGACATTAATATAAATATTTTGAATATGATCATAAAACTACATTACGTTTCCATCAAACAGAACATCTACTTATTTTTACTAATTTTTATAATTACACAGTATTTCATAGTAGTGCATACTATTTATTGTAAAGAACAATCGATATAGCGCTACAGTGATGCTGATTTCTTCAGTATAATCGTACTGTGATGGTCTTTTGGAAAAGCATTCTAATGTATTATTAATAAAATACCAAAAGATATATATTACATTTTTCAGAAATTTCTGTAAAGAAATACTTATTTTTTTAATTACGCTCTGGACAATCACATGTAAAGATATGACTTACTTAAAAAAACTTTACCTATATATCAATCTACACTCTAATCCTTCAATCTATACTCTCGTCTATCTATTCAAGAAAATTCTGATATCAAATACAAGGATTATAAAACTTTTAAGAAAATGAAGACGGCAGAGGACACTCAGTTTTTATGAGACATTGGAAATACTAGCCTTTCTTGCTGGAAAAAATAGATTTTTTTTTCCACACAGAAAATACGCCCAAAGAATAGAAGATTTTTTTTAACGAAATGAGGGATATTTTTCTACACGACTTTCATTAAATATTGGGGACATTTATGACGCTGAGGAAGCCAATCCACGCTGCTGAGAAAAAGGATCATCATCTAGAAACAGGCTTCCCGTTTGTGAAGCAGAAATATCAGGGGAAATGTGACAGATAAAATAGGAGTATCAGGGGAAATACAATCAGGATATTTCAGGTCCTATAGTGACATAAATTGCTTTTCGAAATGTAGAGAAAGATAGATGTTTTTAACAGTTTTTTTTTCTTTGAATTGCTTATTAGTGAAAATGGATTACATTTAACGATGGTTGTTGAATACGTTCTACGAAACTAATAACAATGAAAAATGTTTTGAGAATTTCTCAAAAAAGTTTGAACTTCTTCAGACATAATCTTGATGGAAGTTTTGGATTCCAGGAATCTCCATATCGGTTCTAGTCAATAAAATAATTTTTAGCATTAAATTGAAAGGAAAATTTTTTTTCTCACTTCTTAAACTCTTTCCAAAATATTGATAAAATAAACATAATGACATGTATACTATCGGACACTGCTGTATTTGATAAACATCGCCCTATTGGTATATAGTATTCTTAGCACCACAATTTACACATTCAAGTATTATCCCATTTCCCAAAATAAGGAGAAGTGTTTACATTATGTGTATATTTTCAACAAAAGATAAATTTTTTAAAATGGAAAACGTTATTTTTAAAGTCAAGCGATTATGTTTCACATCGAGTAGTTATAGTAGATTTAATAAAACTCAGGTAAAACATTTGTTAATATAAAATTTCCTTCTTATATTGTCTTCGATTCCGTATTACAGCACTCAAATAAAAAATAAAATTTGGGGGAGAATCACTTAGGAACTAATCGTGGACTCTTCGAAATTCAACAACTTTTGTCTGAAAAAAAGACAAGAATATATGCATAAGTCGGAGGTGAACTATTGCAAGCAACTTTTTTAATATTTTACACGAGAGCCCAAAAAAAGTCCCAGAGCGCATATATCTCTTGCTGTATTTTATTTTTTGACATCGGTTATTCTTCTTTTTCTACCTACAGCTGCGACACTTTAGTTATCCGAAAATGCTGCCGGGATAATGCAAAAAAGATAAAATCAGCAAAATTGGACAAACCAAAATTTACTTCTTAAGCCAGCCATTCACTTCACAGACAAACTGTATATTTCGGAACGCGAGAATGAAAAAGCGATAAAAATCTGTGGAAATGATCCAAACGGCTTGCCATGGTTGGAATTCCGCCTGGACTGAAATCGGAACGAAAAATCAGAGGGACCTTGAAGGAGGCTAGCGAAAAGAACAATGCCTTGCGTAGATTGAAGCCTAGCTTCGAGGATAGCATAAATTAAAATCTGCTCACTGGGGAAAATCGAAGAGCGATTGACAAGCAGCTGTAGAGAGGGAAAGAAGATCGCTCTCTCCCTACCTTCGTTCAGAGTTAGCGTCCTTTTAAATACAAGTGAATGGCGTGCCTCTATTTTTCGATTAAAATGGGAGGGAAAAAACCGGCTTTGGACAAATGGTATGGCTATACTTCAAGTGAATGGCCGGATTTAGGTAGATATATAAGGATAGATCCAATTTATAGATGTATAATTAGTTTTGTTTTTTAACAAAATGCTCCTAATTTTTCATTCGGGCTGAATATGCAACTCCTCAGACATACAGTAATTAAAGGCTGTTTGTGACTGATAAAATTATGCGGTAGTGGAGTTACCATAGCAACGTTCCATCTATATTGTTAACCATGAATCATATCTTTAAATTTACTTTAACAAAGCAAATTTATTTTGTGGAAGTCATAGATCCTAAAAGTTATCCTTCGATGAAAGATAATATAACAGTTACCTTATTATTTTGCTTCATGGTCTTTAATACTCGCAAAGGAAGTGAAGAAACGGATTTTAAGAAATAAGAAAGAGGCTCATATATTTCCAGACACTTTTGGCTTATTTACACGAAAATGGGTTTCTCAAACATACGTCGATGAAATATTTTCACTCAGTTGGCTTTCTAACAGGAAAGTTGTCACGTGAAACAAATTTGCTGTATTTGGAAAGTGACAGTAACTATTTAAAAAAGGTTTGATAAATAACAAAATGCCTGCTCTTAAATGGTCTCTGTGAAGCAACAAAATGTTCTTTCATAGTTCCTTCTGTCAGAAATTTTAACTGTTAAAGAAAGCGAAAAATATCATGCTTTATGTCTATATTTACACTTCGAAATCATTATAATCGTCGCCATTAAAATCATGCTTGCTTTGTCCCCACTATTATATATTACTTTAATAAATTTGTATGTATTGTAAATTTAGTTTTTATGAAAACAATAGAAAACGGTAGTAACAAGATGAAGAGTTAATATAAACTTCACATGGGGAGGAAGTTTGTGGCTTTATACGAATTATGTGTTATTTGAAGAGAATAATAGTGAGTGAACATTATAAATTTTCAGTTCTGAAATTTTAAACTAATTCATTGCAGGTAAACTAATTCATTTATAAATTAATACATAAAATCTTAATATAAAGTCTCTCAAAAATGCTTAACTATTTCCTTATACATATTGTTTATAAATTAAATAGTGACAATAGAAACTCTCCACTTATATTTTTTTGTGAATATGACATTGTAAATTTAAATTGGGCAAATGATGCAGATGCGAAGAAGGTAATTTTGATTGCTTTGCAATAGGAACCCACAGTCGGTAATCCAGGATTCAGGTCTGGGGAGGGAGGAGGCTGAAGTCATAAAAATTTTGTATCTTCGTGACAATTGTCGAACCTCATGGCTTATATAAACCAAAACACTTTAACTTTACAGACTTTATTCACCTCTCAATAAGAATCATAAAAAACACTACAATGCTTTCGATAATTTAACAAAAATACAATGAAATAACCAGACAAAAAATGTTTTCGACCGCAACAGTACTACAAGTACAAGTGGAATGACTAGAAAAGTTGGAAAATTTTCGAGCCTGTCAAGACAGGAAACAATGTTGTCACGTTTTCATTCTTTTTTAAAGGGAAATTAAGAACAAACAGTTGTAGTGATTTTAAATAAAATCAAGAATTCTGATTTAGCTCTGGGGGGCTGCAGTCGCATATCCCCCCTGGATTCGCCACAGGGAACGCATGATTGTGTCATCTTTTACGTTATTGTGTCATCCTTTAAGTGACTGCGCGAACCTCGTGCATAAAATTTAACAAAATCTAAGGTGGCGCACTTTCGATGGCTATTACCGTAAATACATTAAATTTTAAATTACAATGTGTCAAGTTTTCCAATAAGGCATTTTCTCAACTGAGTAAATCGTCTTCTTTCAGGTAAAAGTCACTTAAATCCAAAGCTATAGTTTCAAGATGTGGTCAGTTTAATCTTAATTCATTATGATTCGTTATGATAAATAGTAAAAATTACTTTATAGATTTCTAGCTCCTACGGTTGATTAACCCTTTCAAGTTCACTATACGTTTCGTTTTAAAAATTACTAAATTTATTTCAAAAACGAGTATTAGGCATGTAGCTAATCAGAAATATGAAAGGAAAAAAATATAGCATTTTTTTATTTTTAAGAAATTTGTGGTTTCACAGTGAAACCCATGAACGGCAACGGACTATTTTTCCTCCGAATAAGTTAACATCGAAATGCAGTTTAAGTTATATATTTTATTCATAAGTATACGTGAGTATTCAGGATATTCAACCTCCATAAAATTCAATATTACTTTCAAAGATTCAATTTAAAAAAATATCAAATTGTGCAAGAGCCCTCATCATTTTGTTTCTCTTAGAGATCAAAAGGAATTTAGCTCTTGCAATACCGATATCTTTATCAATACTAACGGTATTGAACTGGAATTTTTATATAAGTTGACCAATATATCTGGCTCTTAAGTTACGGAAGGAAAATTACGCTACGTTTCGCCCATGCGCAGTAAAACAAATGTTCAATATGTGCTTTCACTGCGAAACCAATGAACGCGAAAGGGTTAACTGCAGTTTACATAACATGTTTCTATCACGAAATAATTAATCGCAAAATCTAATTGACTGCAGTAGTCCGTCAAAAAGATTTTGTGGACTTGGTGACTTCTGTCTGAATGACGGCGAAATCCTCTGTCACAACCAGATGATGGACTAACTTTCAGAGATGTAAGAGAATGACCCGTGCAAAGAAAATACATTACACATCTTAACGACAGTTATGAATGAGTGAAATTTTTACTGACAAAGTATAATCACGAAACTGAGGTTTTGAGATTCTTATGGCATCATTCTCAGACACTGTTGTGATTGCGACCAATATACGGCAACTCTATAATATCAAATCGTGTTACATTATGATAATTGTCTAAATCTGAAGAACAGTCGCAGTACAACCATTGGATAATTTATTACTGTGAGTTGCCTAGGGATTTCTCTCTTCATTTTGATATATATCATAGTAGAAATCTGGATTTCGCAGTAGCACAGATATATAGTATAAAATCAGGCATTGTGTTGCTTAGAAAAACATTATTTATGTAATAAGAGCACCGCTTTTCACTCTGTAGAGAAATACGATCTTGACGGCATACAAAATAAAGACTCTCCGCAAAGTCACAAACATCATTGAAGCGATGCAGTCATGTTTTGTAAAGTTATTAACGAAATCTTTAAAAAATTCAACTGTTCGGAACCTGTCTCTGCGAAACGGCCGCTGGAATTGAGGGGCGTAGACTTACTTACATTACTCAACTGTGACTTTCTGTGACTAAAAAATTGCTTTACGTGACTAAAGTAGCTCTATGTGACTTTGACTTACGCTCTATGATCTTTCTCTGTTAAATGAAATTAAACCCAACGCAACTCAATTAAATCGATGGAAAGGACAGCTCAATTAAATCAGCAATTGTTAATAATAATTAATTAAAGACAATTAATTAATCGATTACTCAACTGTGACTTTCTGTGACTAAAGTAGCTCTATGTGACTTTGACCTATTAACTATGCTCTATGACCTTCCTTTGTTAAATTAATTAATCTGAATGAATTAATTATTAATCTGTTAAAATCCAGTTAATATATAGCTCACAACCGATGCATATAAGCGCATCGGTCTCTGTAACATCATCAAAATTCATCGTGAATTTTACCAACTTTGAAGTTTGACTGTGAATAATTCGTAATTCGAAATTCTAAAATTCGTTTTACAATCTTTAATGTCAACCATTTTCTGTTAAATAAAACTCAACTCAACTCTCTATGTTATTTCGTTGAGAATCTATAAGCGTTTAAAAATACCACGTAAAGAGTCATAATTTTTTCCATTTCAGACACACCGATAGAACACTATGGAGAGACGTAAGTCTACGTCAAAATAAAATAAAAATAAATAAAGAAAAGGTTGTTTTGGAATGTATGGTATAATATTGACCCTCTATAGTTCTATGGATGTGATCCCAAAGACAATAAATGAATTTGAACTCTGAAGGATTCGGATTCCCACACTTGATCATATTCTTCGACATACATGTGACAGTAAGGCTCAACTCTTTATCGTATTCGTATATCCCATGTTCACCATAGAAGATGGCAACCATTTACGATTGAATACATTCTGCAAATATGGTTTGTTCAGATTATCTTCTATAGGTATTCAAGGAACCAGAATGCGCCATAAATCATGAATGATTTTATCAGAAACCAGCTAAGGAATTGCATCGCAAGAACGTACTAGAAAGCCTGTGTGTGAAATATTTAGCACACCTACCGAGTTCATGTGAATACAAAACTTATTAACGTAGGAATACGTTCCTCCCATTGCAGTGTCAGGTCGGAAAATGAATCACACGCCAAAGCGACACGAAACTTGGTATGGGAAATCCTCTATATCTCGGTAACTACATATGTTAAAATCGTAACTAATATCTTATTTTTGAGATAAAGGGTAAAAACAACAGTTACAAAAAAAATTAAAATCGGAATTGTAGTTCAGCGACTACTGAGTCGCAAAGTTGGGCAAAAATACGAATGAATTGGTGACGCGGTCCCCTATATCTCGGTAACTACATATGTAAAAAACATTACTAATATCTCATTTTAGAGATAAAGGGTAACAACAGAAGTTACAAAAAAAACTTACTTAAACTTAAAAACTTACGAGAAACAAAAGAGTCACGCGAGTAAAGTAGTCCTACGCCTTTAGCATCAGCAGTTGTTTGAAAAGAGAACCTCCTCTCTTTTTTTATTACCTGCGGGTATGTGATGTCATAAATATGTGATATGGTTTCAATCCCACTTGGTCTAACAAATCCAGCCATATTCATGACTCAAGGAGTCCTAACAAATGCAATGTGTGATGTCTTCTGTTCGTCAATATTATTTTATAATACCTGAATTAGAAATTTAGCTTTAATGCAATATATGGGAATAGGTTACCTTTCCAAAGGATCTTCAGGGGAAACTGGCTCATATTTGTGTTTCGCTTGGAGAAAAACTTCCAACAAACTTCCTAATCTTAAGACATACGAATAAAAAAATTTACTTTGTTTCAAGTATTTTTAAATTCTTTCCACTTGTGAACTCCTTTTCGGAAGGGGATTCTGCAACATAATTTGCTGTAGAAAAAATGTTGTAGCATCTCCGAAATTCGGAAATAAATATGAAAATGGAACGTTTATAAGGAGAAACAGGTTTTTTTTCTGTAATATGAAAATTAGCTACACTATGTTGCGTTTTCTGTGATTTCAGTTACGAAAGTTATGAAATGATGCGAATCCTTTTTGATAGTTTCTTGGCTCAGAGAGTTGCAAGTGTAGACAAAGTGCAAATAGTATAATAATGAAATAAAGAAATTGTCTTTTCTTGTGAGAGTATGAAATATTAAGTTTTCGATAAAGCACAAAAATTTCTTTGACATGCGTGTGGCATATAGCGCGAAGTTTTAAAGGAATCGTGGTATTTTTATTATAAATGTTAATAAACTGAGCATTGTACTAGCAGTAAAAAATGCAGACACTTTTGTCCCTTATTTGATGTGGCATACAATGATAATAAACATCGGCGAAATTGTGTTCAAGAAGAAGGTTAATCCAAACAAATCCTTCCTGTCAAAAATAATGCGCTTTGAGCTGCTTTAGAGGAACTTGTCATATCCAGTTACAGTTAAAAGTAATCTTTTTTCCATGCGCTCGAGAGATGGGAGGATTCAAACGAAAAGTTTGACATGTCAAAAGAATAGACAAAGATATGAATTATTGTCATACAATTTATTTAACAAGGACTTTTCTTATTTCCTGTTATTTTGTTTTTAATATTTGATTCATATCAGTAATAAGGTATTCTATCTTTATTTAAGCATTTCTATTTATTTAAACTCCTTTCAATGTTGTGTTGAAGAAAATTTAAATCTTTTACTTTAGTTTTAGTCGCTTCCATCTAAAAGAAGTTTATTAATCTGGGTGGTGACGATTAAATGCATTAAGAATAATTGTCTGATGTAGTACTTACTAATGAAACTTAAAAAGCAACTGTTTAATAAAATATAAAATAGTAGTCTAAATTTTATTTGATTTTATTTTTAAATTAACGTCTCGCTTTGAAGCTATTATAGGGCTATTTGTGGGTGGCATTCTCTCGATAACATTACGTTGAACCAAGAAATGAAAGAAGAAATGAAATATCTATGCAGCTAGAACTCTAAAACCATTATAACCATTTCTAATGCTATTTATTTAATAATAAATAAAACATGACATCTACAGATGCGCATAGAAATATTTTATCTGCACAAGAAAGCCAAAAATACGATTAAATTTCAAGATAAAAGTTAGTGCTGAGTAATAAAAGCAATTTATGATATTTATAAATAAAATATTCATTTTATAGTAGGAAAAAAGCTTTATAGTAATTGGCTTTGGAAATTTAATTAAAACAATTAAAATCAAATGGTTAAAATACATTAACTTGCTGACTGCATAATTTTTTTGAGTTACTATTTAGATATAACGTTTGAAATCATGTTCAAATATCGTTGAATCAAGCGAATTGTTGTTTACATACAGGGCTTTATTAGTATAATAATATTCAACGTTCCTAAAGTACTAATTGAACTCATTAGCTTGCGAAAATCGCAGGATGCATCAGAAAATGCAGTTCCTTCCAACCCGCGGAAATCGCGGGATATGCAGTCAGAGGGTTAAAGAAAATTCTTGAAAAGAACAGAAACAACGGAAGAAAACGAAGCAAAAGTAAATTCTATCAAATAATCGTTGGCTATTAAATCAAAATTCGTTTTTCGTTTGCGATTTCTTATCTAATAATACACTGTAAAAAATTTTAGTGTAGCACAACACCAAAAATGGTGGCAACTACTTTACACCAAAAGTGGTGCAGTAAAACACCAAAGATAATTTTTGGTGTAATCAAACACCAGGGATAATTCTTGGTGTAACCAAACACCAGGAATGTTCCTTTACACTACTTTTGGTGTAAAGTAGTTGCCACCATTTTTGGAGTTCAGTAACACTAAAACATAGGGCCTATGTAATACATAAAATATTTTATATCCTGACACGAAACACCATCAAAAGTAAGAAAAATCGGTTACTCAAGTATACTAGAAAATAAATACCTTACCTATAAGACATATATGAATATTATATAAAATATAGTTATACATGAATATTGTCAAAATAACACAAAAACAATAATATACTTAAGATATATAAATACATGTGGGTGTGTGTATATTAAACAAATTTTATTACAAAATCTGAAAAAAAATAAATCCTTAAGATTCAGTAACTCCGAGAAGTTCTAAACTGAAATCATTAAAAAATTATTTAAAATAATTCAAATAAAACTTTGAATCACAGGAGTGAAAATAAATATTCTGACACAAGAACACACTATTCCGTTGTAACTAGAAGACTGTGCCAATTATATTAAAACAGCAAACAAATAAGAATAAAATAAAATCATCTGTCTTATTATAGTCTGCGTGTTTCAGGTGGGAGAAAAATATGTAAAGTATTTAAATCCATAAAAAACAAAATACTGAATATTAATAAATGAGGTATCAAAATAGGCTAAAATTTTCCAGTGCTTTCAAATATATGCAATTTTTAACTGTATCTTTAATGAGTGAAAAGATAGAAATTTGAACTTGAATAAAAAGTTTTAAAAGAAGATGAGAAAAAAAGAGTAATAAGAAAAAAGGGTTGCAACAAAAATGTCCTGAAATAATGTATGCTAAGAAGTGCCAAATAAATTTTTCTTCTGTTTTCACATTAGTGCATTACTTAGGTTTCTCTTTTTTGTAATGTAAATTTAATAAATTCAATTTTTCTGATTTAATTATTCATAATTATTGCCACTCTTGTAATTAGAATTGATATTAATTTGCTTTTTCCGCTTGAAACAAAATAAAAATAAATATTAGTGAGAACCCCTACTCGCTCTGCTCGCCAACACTCAAGAATCACGCTGAGATTCTTTTGGGATCATTACTTGACAGTTATGAGTTCCTGCTAGTAATAGGAAATTATAAATACATTAATTACTAGAAGTAAATTTAAATTATTTGAATAGCAAGAAGTTCTAACCAAATTCCTTTTAAAAACCTGTAACTAAACTTTAAATTACCAAAAACTAAATAATCAAATTATAAAATTAAAAATTTACCTTTATACCACATATATGTAAATGTTAGAAAGAAATTTGAATGCATGATAAGAATGAATGAAATGTATGATAAGATGTTTTCTAATAAAAATTATTTTCATCAATCAGAAATCAGGCACTTTAAACTTCTTTGTACACACAATTGAATTTAAACAGATTCATGAGCCCTAACTTCATTCCAACAAACTTCTAAATATCCACACTTATCAATGAATTGGTGCTCAGAAAAGCTTCGCCACATGCATGCACACTCTCTGCAATAATTATTTAGCAAAAAAAGATATAACTTTTCTCACTGGGTAGCTTTTTATATGTTAAAACTTCAGAAAATTTGAGTTTTAGAAAGATGAGTTAACACATTTCAGAAACTTTTTGCTTGAAAACTACACTTTCAAGTGACAAATGGCTTTAAATATGTTCAGATTCACTATTCAAAATTATAACCCATAATAATTATTTACTTTTACAATTATAAAATTAAAAAATAGCCTTTATTCAAAATTTTAAAAAAAATTCTTGCATTTGACACCAAAATTTCAAACATGCATTTTTTTCACAGAAATAAAGAGCAGAAAAGCTTCCCCACATGTACACACATTCACTGCAATAAGTATTTAGCCAAGAAAGATATAACTTTTCTCACTGGGTAGCTTTTTATATGTTAAAACTTCATTAAATTTGAGTTTTCGAAAGATGAGTTAACCCATTTCAGAAACTTTTTGCTTAAAAACTACACTTTCAAGTGACAAATGGCTTTAAATATGTTCAGATTCACTATTCGAAATTATAACCCATAATAATTATTTACTTTTACAATTATAAAATTAACAAAATAGCCTTTATTGAAAATTTTAAAAAAAATTCTAAAATCCTTGCATTTCACACCAAAATTTTAAACATTCTTTTTTTCACAGAAATAATGATCAGCCACATGTATACACGGTAAAATAAAATTGGTTCGTAATTTAAATGCACAGAGAATATTAATCAGGGCGAATTCGAACTAGGCTTAGTAAAGAAAATTTCAGAAGCATATACGAATTAAATGTAATAAAATTCTTAAATACAAATGCATACATATAAATAAAGTTATATTTATCTTATGAAAACTTAATTATCTTTATTACACAACTAACAACCTTCTATAACGTTTCTGTGTAACGGCAGCAACCAACGGAACAGCACAGTTGTTTACTAATAACCTATCGTTGCCATCGGAGACTTTCCAAACGTACGCCAAAATTGGTGTTACCACAGGTGAAAATAATTCACGAATGGTGTCAGGCGCGTGTCAGCAGGGTGTAAGGATTCACCAGTATTGGTGTTGGATGCAAACAACACCACTTAAAGTGTATAAGAACGCTTGATTTGGTGTTAACTTTAAATAAAGTGTTTGTTCACGCAGTTTTTAAGGTTTTTCAACACCAAATTTGGAGCGACATTACTCCACAGTTTTTACAGTGTAGGAAAAAGGGAAATTCAAAGAAAAAAAAGACGTGTTAACGGTATTCCTTAGTATTTTTTGAAAGACCGCACCTAATTTTTTTTTTCAGTTTTATGTCTCCTGAGAAATTTACTTTTACTTTTCTTCACTTTCACAAAAATGGAGGACTTTAATCATTTTATTACTTTATTTTTTAAATACCGATTTGGTTGGTCATCACGTTCTAAATAATTTTTTCGTGTTCTTTCTTGAATTCTTGTTCTTTGTGCAGATCCAATCGACATAACTTATTAAAATATTTCAGATCGCAGAAGTCTTTTGTGGAACATTGCCATTATGAACTTAAAATCCTTAGTTCGCTAAATGCATAGTTCTTAACTGCTTCTTTATATAAGTCTTTAATTCACAACGCATAATAGCCGCTTCTTTATACAAGTCTTTAGTCTTTAAACTGCTTCTTTATATAAGTCTTCATTATATAATTATTACTAAATGCATAATTATTAACTGTTTCTTTCATAACTAAGAATTTTACAGAAGAAGGGCAATATTGAAATTATCTAGATTTATGATATATTTTTCTGTCATATGTAAAGAAATAGAATTCCAGGAATATTTTATTGATACTGGTTTACATCTGATGCTATTAAATGTACTCATATTTTTGCTAGGTTTTACAACTTGTAATCTAAGATATGGATCAAGTTACAAAAGTAAATTTGGGGTGAATGCCTAGTTATCTTACATTTGATTTTTTAAATATTATATTTTGCACCTGTTGTTTATAAATAATAACTATAGAAGAAGATATCCCTATCAGGATCAGATTTACTTTTTGATTTAAAAAATGACGGAATGGTGATGGTGTAAAAGACTGCCTGGGAGGTTACGACGCTTCGGGATGTCATAAACAACAACTCTCTCATTAATATGGACAAAATTGTTCACGTGGAAGGTTTTGCATCTGGTCATCTAAGTCTGTCGTTTAATAATTGAAAAACAGAGTAAACACTTTCTCCTCCTCGTACTTGAGGCAACTCAATACGAATATGAATCAAAGTAAGAGGCAAATAAAAAATCGATAAATATCTTTTAAGCAATATAGGAATAAGCATTAAAAGTCAGTTGCGCAAAAACGCTTCTTTCAAGATGATTTGATCCATGAACTTTTGCATAAAAATCTACATCGACTTTACCAAATATGTTGTTGATGAATTAGGATTCTGTGAATTAAATATCCTAAATTCTAAATATTGATTACTCTTTATTGTGAATAATAAATATCCTAAGCTATTATTCTTGTAGCTGAAAGAGCATTTTATGAGATGTATTTCGTATAATCCTTTAAATCAGTTTGTCTGAGCAAATCATAATACTAATCATTTCGAATTGTTGAAAAACTCTCGTTCTGTGTTGAAACTTTAGAATAGGAAATTTCTTTCCCTATATTTTACCTTCAGTATTCCTTATTCAATTACTTTTCTTCTATGTGATCGAAACAAGAAACGAGCCAACACAAACACAGATTCGTATCGAGTTAATAGAAAGATTATCCCCTAATTCCTTTTCTATTAGATATCCTGAAAGATGTATCTGGCTTTACTATTACTGTAAGTCCACTTGAACCCACCTTCAAACAAATCTGCTTTCTATTGTTTCATTGGCCACAGGGAAAAGTGACCGCCACCCACAAATGATCAATACACTTTTATCAACTTCTGGACATTGGCTCCACTAATGTGTCCCCGGAATGATGACAGGGGGAGGGGATAGTGAATAACCGTGCCGGACAGAGGTCAGCGTCCAGACTAATGGTGACTGTAATTACGTTTTCCTCTGTTCCTGGTCTCTTTTCTGCGCAAAACTCATTTTAGTGAAGGGATTTGTTACCGGATAATGAAAGTACAGTTGGCCTTGATTGCGGTTGAAAGGAAAAAAATAAATAAGAGTCTTGCAATGTATAGAGTAATATATTCACTGACTGTAAAACTGCAAAACTATTTTTAACTTCCTTCCTTGTATTTTTATATTGTAATTAATTTATTCAAAACTTAAATGTTTAAATCTTAAGTCTTATTGTTTTTTCAAAATATTATCGATTGCCTCAACATACATTTATTATTATCAACTCAAGAAGTAGAAAACAAATTTTACTTATCAGAAGATTTTGTTTTTCTTGAATCAGGCATTATAGTGAGCTTTTGGTCTTTCTTTCTTTTAAACTTAAATGATTTGCCACTTCACGGATAGTGAATTATTTCGACTCCTGGAAAATTAGAAATTTGCATTAGTAAAAAATAGCTGAGATTTTTCCAAACCATTATCACTTTCACTCTATCCGTTTGTATTTTAAATCTGATAAAAAAAATTATGTTTTCTATGTGCGAAAAATGGATTTTAAATTTCTGACAGTCAAAGACACGAAGGGTTTTATTTACCTTCTTAAAAATTGATCGTTAATGATAAATAATTGATCGTTATATATTTTATGCTTCAATGTGTTTTTTAATGTTAAAATAGTGCCTTTCCATCATTATAAAATTCTAAATTATAATTGCTAATGATTTTCGAGTTCTGAGCCAAAATTTTTGTCCTCCATTAAATAGAAATGCAATGTTTACATGTTTCTTTTTACGTTTATTCTGATAGGATAGTATTCTTTTGGTGTCGTTTAAAATTACTTAGGAAAAAAGTAAAATTACAAGTCCATAATTTCAAATTAAATCCATAATAAGAAAAGAATTTAAGGGAATGAACTTAAAATTGAGTTCTAAGAAATTCTTTTTGAAATGTTTTCTTATGTGATTTCTATTCGCGATTCTTGTTTGTGGTCCATGAAATGCATCCAAAGATATTAAATCCTTGAAAGAATTGCATAATTTGTATCAAATGTTCTAAAGTTGTTAGAATGTAAATTTTCAAAAGCGTAGAATTATTCTGTTGCTCTTTTATCGCCCAAGAACCTTAATGGACTGTTCGAAAAGGCTCTTTCGTCCTCTTTTATACAATTCAAAGCTTTGTCATCACATTCACAGACAGTAACGTTTCAAAGAAAGATTTTAGTCTGGTATTTCGTTTGTTGTGGATACAATCTTTACTATTCTTTTTTTCTGCTTTTGTCTTATTTACTCAGAGAAGAATGGATTAAAAATACGCCAGTTTTTTGTGTTCTTTCTTAGGTCATTAATTTTTTCTTATTCTTTCGCAATAAACCTTCTGAAAACTACAAATGTTTGATCAATTACTATGTTGTTTATCGTCGTATTTAATATTTACTTTAAATAAAATATTGCTGCAGACGATTCAGTCTTTGGAAATAATTTTTTTAATATTTTTACTATTGAATTAAAGATATATTGCTATATTCAATAATAATATAATAATAATATTTATATTATTATAGAATAAAGTTATTCTTTTTTATTTCATGAAGACTTTCTCATTTATTAAATTTTTTTCCTAGTTCTCTTCATATTTTTTCATATAAAATCATCGAAATTTACATAACATATCTAGATGTGTTTTCACAGTTTTTATAAATTTATTCAACATGTTAAAATTTGAAGCTAAAAAGAAAATTTGAAAGATTCAAAGTAATTCCAGTTGCTAATTATCTGTCATTTAGTGTTAAAATGGTGTAGAAATACATCGATCAATTTGTTCGTTTTCTTTCTGAACTTGTTCGATCGAAAAGAAAGAGACTCAATTCAAGTTTGAGCTTTAATAATTGCTCTTTCTAAAACCTCATTTCCCGCTTCGATTCCATTTCAAACGTAATAAATTTAGTATTATGTTATAATCGTCGCCTTCTATATATCCAGATATTTTATATAGTTAGCGCAATAACAATTTAATTTTGAATTCTAGGAATTAAGTTCAGAAAAAAAGATTGGATTTCCAAGCTATAAAACTGCAGTTTTAGACGAAAACTAAAATTATTCTTTAAACAATACTAAAATCTAAAGTGCCGAAGCGCATATTTAACTTAATTGAAGCATAAAATGTCCCCTGTATTGCTACATTTTAATGTCTGTGATTATAAAAGTCAGGAGACGTTTAATATGGAAATTTAATTAGGTTTTCTAAAGCTAGCTAAAAATATAATAATAACATTATCTTTAAAGCAATTTTTTTTTTCGTATATAAAAATATCTATTTTTAAAAGGGTACTTATTAAAATTAAGTTGTAATTGGATAAGGGTTAATAAGTACAATTATTTTTTTAAATTTATTTGAAAAGGAATGGAAACAATGTAAACATAAAACACAAAAACATTATCAAATGACTAAAAAATTAGTTAAATGACGTAAAAATAAAAATAATTAATTGCCAATTTATTAATTTAACTGTTTATATTTGTAATATAAAACTGTAGAAACAATATGGAAGTAGAAAAACAATTTGAACTTAGATGTTACAAAATATGAAACTTTTATCTGCAGTTAGTGGAATATATTCGCCGCAAAAAATACCCCTTCATGACTTACCTTTAAGTGTTTCGGCAAATTCATTTGACTGAACTTGCCGCGGATTTCATGGAAAGCCATTAATTAACTTAAACATTAATTAAATAATATTAACATATTATTTAGCTAAATAGACGTACCATTAATTAGATGAAGTAGATAAACAGTATCAAATGCTTCTTTTCAAATACTTAATCGCATTTATATGCTGCGAAATGGACCAAAGTTTAAGTGAAAGTGTGGAAAAAAGTGAGGTAAAATAAAAATCTAAACTGAAATGATTGAAATTAATTACAATACTTAAACAACATACCTAAATCAAATATTATAGACTTTTAAGAGACTTTTAGAGACTCAACATTTTAGACTTTTCGTCAGGGAGAGGGTACTAGCCATTGCCCTTCTCCATTACGATGCATGAGCTCTAAATTTAAAACAATTTTGGTTCGCTCACGTTTTCAGAGCCCAACTTCTATCAACGCCAAGTCCACAGGCCATTAATATCTCCTTAGGATTTCGTCCATAAACGAAAATGCGAGTTTTTTCTCCATGCCGTTGAGAAACATGCTGAGGCAATAGGCATATTAGGTTGTTGTAAAAGCCATTTAGTATTTTTTACGTATGAAATGAAACACTAATTTTGAGAAGTTCAAAAAACTTAATCAATGCCTTTTTTTTGCATTTCCTTCGATAAAATATTCCATATATCTTTTAAGTTTATGATTTTGCACTCATGGAGCTTCAGGCCCTTATCAACAAAAAACAGAAACAAATGTAATGTCATGGCATCATGGCCAGCTGACAATTTAGAAAATCATTCTTTTTAAAGTGGCCGATGAAAATGCAACACTTACATTTTTTTTATGAATATAGCATTTAAATTTAAATTCGAGAATTTGATTTTGCAGTAGCAACATATGGTGAAAAAATCGGTTTTGTTTTTGTGCCATTATTTAACTCTTTAATCCAGAGGCGACTTTTTTCTTCTAGTCTTTTAAAACTGGGAGTTTTTGGGAGGAAGCGACATGAATTGGACTCTCCCAACCTGGGTGGTCATTTACCCCACCCCTGCTATAACCTTCCATTAAGGCGCAAGAAAATGGACTGTGGTTGACAAGGATAATTGGACCCCCTACCGCGCTTATCTCCTAAGCGATCTCAGAAACTCACCTTCCTTCAATAGAAACCAACATCCTCAGACCGGCCTCCTTCGCTGTTAAGGGGAAATTTTTAGATCATCTTGGACTGTCTTGCTCGGTATGAGAGGGTTAAAAGTTTGCGTCTGCCTCGTACATAAAATGTGACACATTATACGGTGTTCTTTTTCACTGTCCACTACCATACCGTAAATATTTTAGCAATTATAAAATTTTCCTTTTTATTGCCTAGTATTTATATAGCTTTCGAACTATCTGAAACCTATGGACTAGGATGTTTACTAATTTTTTTTATTTTTTCTTATTTCCAATGACAAGGCAGAAAGGTTATAAAAGAACATATAACAAAAACAGAAGACCGAAGTCATTGCCACAAGAGCACTCTCGCTTCCCAATATCTCGACACCTCCGTAAGTCCTTGAAGAGCCCCACATTGGAGCAGGAGGTCCCTTTCCATTACTTCTCCAGAATCGCATAGTTGGCAAAAAGGTTCGGTAAAAATGCCTAAGCGGTGCAGATGGGCGGCAAGATGTTTCCTAATCTTATTAGATATTTTCATTCTTAATATTTATTAATGCAGTTTCATGCAAAAATTACTCTATTTGTTTATCATAGGAACATACTTTATCACCAAAACTTGGAACACTGAAAACTTCGTCGATTGTATCATCAAGAAGAACAGTTAACTTTCGCAATCTATATACATGAAACACCTTTATTAAAGTTTATTAAAGGTGAAATGTCGAATATCTGAGTCAAGGAAAAGACTTTAGTTGATTCAATCTTCTTTTATTCATTCATTGAAGTAAGGTTACCATTTCACAGGTAAAGGGATCATTTTAAGCGTAGTTCCATGACCAGGATTAAAGAGGTTACGCCAGAGCGGCTCGCGCCGTTGCTGTCAGCTTGCATGCTTGAATCAAAAAGGGAAGTTAACAATGCGCTGGGAGATTATATACGGCAAAAAGGGGATTTTCCCGGAAAACTCGTGACTCGAAATGAAAGTCGTAGCGCGCATATCACGATGGAAATAGAACTAATTAAAAATGAGGTATCATTAAAAATGATTTTAAAAAGTTAAAAACTTAAAATATGATATACATATAAGAGAAAGTCACTCACTGACCCATCAACGAATCTCCCAAACACCTGGGACAAGAAACTTGAAATTTGGCAGGTGGTTGTTTCTTGGGAAGCAGGTGCTCACTAAAAATGGATTTTTCGTAATTTTATTTAATTAAAAACTAACTTAAATTTTAACGTTTTTCCGCAATAACTTA
>BGPR01010057.1:0-54318 GCA_013235015.1 Araneus ventricosus
AATTTAATTTTAACCCTTTGCGGTCGTGGCGGCATCGACCGCAGAGGGTTATTATTTTGAACTTATAGCTCTCGAGAATCCGTTCTCAAAGAAAACACCGAAGACATTACAAAAGAAAACATACCTAATTTTATAAAGAATAAAGACATTTCACTCAGGTTTACAGCTCTAGGCTAAATGGATGAGTTTTCTGCTTTGTTTGTTTACATTTAAGTGCTGTGACTGCGTAATTCCGGTGTAATGCTAAGTCAATGGAATCTTCAAAGCGGAAGTCCAACATCCCAGCAGATAAAATCAAGGTTTTTAATGTAAGTAAACAAACCAGAAAACTCGTCCATAGGGCATATGATAACAAATTATGTTGAATATTGTGAAAAAAATCTTTTAAGGGAATGAATTGAGAAAATTTCGAACTCGATCCCAAAAGGTTAATAATCTAGTTCTTTCTGCTCCTCTAAATTCATCCATAATCTAGTATAACTGACTACTATCAAAAGAAATACCCCAGCACATTAAAGTGTTGACATCCAACCTGTGCTAGAGTCGAGCTTGATTGTTGCGGGAGGTATGGATTGGCAAAGAATCTCATATGCAGTTAAAATGTATTGACATGTATGCATGTAAATGTATTCATGCCAGAAAGCTTCTTTCCGAACGATGTATGAGTAACAAAATGAAGCTTTAAGCGAAACTATTTGTCTCTCTTCTCACGGTAGAAGGTAATAACTTTTACATTATTAATCTATTCTTTGTAATTATAACTAAAATTGTATAGCATTTTTTTATCCATACGTATGTTTAATAACTTAAGAAGCTATATAGTAACGGATTTTGCGACAAAATAAAATTAAATTTAAAAATTCTCTTTTTCATATCTAGCATATATAATTTTATCCTTAATCCTATAATGGTGGTACAGGCGGTTTCGGGCGAACAGATGCTCATCATCTAATGGCGAGGAAAACCGTTTTGTTATTAAAGAGTCAATATTGCTTGTTCATAATTCTAAACCCTCTTTTTTAACTTATTTCGTGTTTGTAAATGTATAATTTTGCAACCGGTTTTTTCACTCTTACAGATGTGCTAGTTTTGGAATTTTGCAGACTTGTTTATTCTCGATGAAAATGCGGATTTTAATATTTTCAGAACTTAATTATCAATTAATCATTTAAATTTTGAGTCCATATGCTTGGCGCCACATGGTGGCGAATTTGAAAACAATGACACCAGGATTACATTATGAAGAGGAATTATAATTTAAAGACTAAAAAGTAAACAATAAAATATTTCTTCTTGGTACACTAATAAAAGTGTGTTTTTAACACAACTATGTAACACTCTGTCTAATTGGATGACATCTTCTATTTTGGGAAGATCTTGTCGCATTCATTCAACTAAGAATTCATGGGACAATTGAGATATTTATGGATTCCACCTCATTTTTGTACCGAGTTATAAAGTTTGTGAATAATTTTATGTGGAAAAAGATTATTAAAAGCAAAACTGAAACTTGGACACTACAGATAAGGAGTTAAAAACTGTTTTTATTACATTTATAACTTATTTTGTTTATCATGAAAAAAAAAATGAATGCTTCTAACATTAGGTTGACCAAACTTGGGCGCTGATAATTAGACTAAACTTTTTCTCAAACTGCGGATGCCTTTCCAAATTATCAGGATATAATCTTAACTTTATGTTGGAAATTTCTTTACTTCAAACAAATTTGAGAGATAATCAAGAAACTTCCTAACTTCTGAAAGTTTCTTCCCATATTGAGGAGTTGTTGACTGCACGAGACGAGTTTCCGACGGGTATGCCCAAGTTAATCCATCACTTAAACGACAGCATTAATAAAAAGCTTGTGACAGCAGAGAACATGCAGTAGCTTTGTTTTATTATCGTTCGTGAGAGTGGGATATCGATAAAAATTTCGTAGTAACTCTTCAGGTAGTCTCTTAATGGTAACATTAAATCCCGGCCAAAATGCAGGTAATTGGTGACTGCCCGTCGAGTTGGGGTAATACGGTTATTTTATTGTCGTGATTTGAGCATGCTTGTGACGTCCCTTAATTTCTAAAAATAAAACTTTTGAAATCTTTAAAGACGCATTCGGGAGTCTGAGGGGCATTCTGCAGATGAGAAGTTCGAGATATGCTGATTGGTAGAATTGTTGTTCAGAGATTGATCGGTAGTTATGTCGTTTTCTTCACCACTTACGCTTACCTCTGGCGAAAGGAGAAAACAAGGTGATTCTAATTAATTCTAATGTTTCCTATTTCTTTTCCTTCTGATCAGTTGTTTCCACAAGAATTGTCTGTGTAAATTTAATTACAGGAGTCTTTGCTCATTAGTAACGGTGGGGAAAATTGTTACTTGTATGTTCTGGATAAACGTAAACAGTAAGATTTCTTGAAATTTGTTCTGTTCAGTCGAGCTCTGGATGGCAAGAATCTTTTTAATAAAATTTATTTTTAATATTTCCATGATATATATATTATAGTAAATCTTCTTAGACTATAATTGTTTGTAAATAAAATCACTTTTCATAAAAACTGGATTAATTTAAAAATCTTTTTTAATAAATTTGCTTTAAAAATACTTTATGCAGTCTTTGACTTAATTTCGCGAACAAAACAAAAATTATTGCATTATATATCGTACCCAATGCATCCATTCATTTTTCACATTTTTGTCTTTTAATGTTTATATTTACTTCTAAAAATTAAGTATTTTTGCAAATTTTTATGCAAAAATGCTTTCGAAATTTGAAGGTTTCAATATCTTAAAATAATTCTCGAATTTAAAAAAAAAGAAGCTGAATTATGTAATTTTTCTGTTTTAAATGGACGAATTGCTAAAACTTGGAGCAATTTTTTTAAAAAACAGGAGTAAATCTTGGCATCTTTCGATGCCATTTGGAGTGAGCATTCTTTCTCTAAAAAATTTTTTTCCCTCTTAAGAGAATTAAGTTACGATTAATAAAAAAAGTTCGCCATTTGACTTCTCTTCCAATTTTTCCATTTTGATTGCATTTTCTTTTATTTTCTAATTTTTTCTTTTATGTGTTTTAACTATTTTATTATTGGGGAATTTTTGTTTAATTTAGTGATTAGTTGGTTAATTATAGTAAAATGTAGTTGTTGCAATAACTGGATGCTGCTGCGTTGGGCGCGCAAAAAGGTGTATTATCATTATTGATTATTTCTTCTGTTTCTTGTATATTTTTTTAGTTTTTCTTTTTTAATGTTTTTTAATTTTCTATTGCAAGAGAATTAAAAAATAAAAATGGAAATTTCTCACAGTTCAGATAGGTTATTCATCTAAATATTTAGCTGCAAATACTCAATTAACGTGCTTGCCATGACAAAAAATAGCTATTATTACATATCCCTCTTGGCACAAGATGCTCTGCAATATTCCTACGATATTTTCACGACATTGTACAGCACCCAGAATATTGTAAGAACATCGTAGATATATCGTACAATATCTTGCGCTAATAAGGATTCAAAAGGTTACAAGAGTACCCTTCGTGCAAGGTCAGCTTTTATACTAAGTTCGCTTACAGAATTGAATCTTTCACATTACAGGTCCAAACACGTGGCTCAAGGCGTTTCCGCATGCTGCTGGGAAGATGCAGTCTCCCGTGGACATTAAGACCTCCCTCGTCGTCCAAGACCCTCAACTGTTACAAAGACCACTATCCTGGACCTACGTTCCTAAGAACTGCAAGTCCTTGCTGAACACGGGCGAAGGATGGAAAGTCATCGTCGAAGGACAAGATTCCTGTAAGTACTTCACTCGAGAATCGTGGAGAATTTTCTCTTAAATTTGCGAAACTGTTAGAAATGGGTAAAGCAAGATATTTTTTTTTGGGGGGGGTGAAGGCGGGATTTGTCCTTAAAACTCCAACATGACCCGCTGAAGAGTGAAAATGTCAAATATTGCTATTAATTCACTTGACATATCTTTCAGTAATTTCGGCAGTAGGACTACCGAAGCATGTAATATGTATTGGGAAAAGAAACCCGTAAGGGAAAGAAACTTGTGTAAGCTTTTCATTTACAGCCCCGGGGAATATGGGGGGCGATTAGTGTTATCTTTTTTTTTTGTTTTTAAATTATTCATGACTACAAAGTTATTTGTTAGCGGTTTAAAAAAAAAGAATTCAATACATTTTTAACTCGACTGAACTTTCTGTACTGGTTTTTTCCTTTTATATGCATGGAATTCTAATGTAAGGTCATTTAGATTTAACATCTTATTTCCGAAGAATCTACTAAATGCAAATTTATTCGACAAATTGTCATTAGCTGTATCGCTAGTATTACAGAATGCCTAAAAATCTCGTTCATTTTCAAATCAACAATAATTGGACGCAGGTGTCCTGTCGGAAACCCAACAAAATTTTATGGGTTTCGAGTCATTATTGCCGACTGACACGATTGGGTAAATTGTTATGCAAAAGTGAACTAAATGCAATCCATTGCGCGACAAATTGCTTATAAAGCAATAATTATCGAAAAATTCAGCATTAGCAATTTTGTAACGCTTTGTGAAAATACCATAACTAAAAACGTGTATTTTGGAATCGGCTTCCTCTCGCATAACTGTATTCATTTATGGATCTTATTTGAGATTAAAGTTTCGTTAGAGGGCGCCCAAATGAAATTTGAATGTTTGAAGTCTGAAACTGAAAGTATATATTCGATTCAACTTCTATAGCATAAAATATAGTCCGCTCGTTACGTTTCATTTAATAAAAAGACTTACTTTACAATTGAGGTAAATTCTGCTATAATGAAATTGGAATAGATGGACCTTTGCATGACTTAATAATGGCAAGCATTTGCTGAAACAAAGAAATTTCGTTTTCACTAAATATTAGTGGACAATTTGGATACTTTTATCCTGCTCAAACGCTTCAATAAAGCAATTTTCGACTTCCTTATTCTTTCTATTTACATTCATGGTGAATACGTGTGGTTATTGAAGGAAAAAGAATTAACGAGATCTTCGAAGCTTTAATGCAAAGTTAGAACTTGCAGCTGTATTATTGCAACCGTTATTTAACTGAATTTTACGGGTCTATTCTGGTACCCCCGGTGCTTATCCCATTTGAGGATCTTGTGCCAGGGAAAGTCAAATCAACTTCCGCACGTTAACAACGGGGAAAAGTGACGTCTCCCAACCCAACCGGGGGTACCAGAATAGACCCCTTAGTTTAAGTGTAGTATTTTTCCTGACGAATAGTCGATTTCATAACTTATATTTTAAAGGGGGGAAACGATATGTATGACGCATGTTACTAAATAGTTAACTATTTAACAACAATAACGGTAAAAAACTAAACTAAATCGTTTTATACAACCAAGTCGGGTTTTAGTTTATTATTCATTTTACAATTACACTTGAGTGCCAATTTAGGTGCATACCCAGAAATACACTTCCAAGTTATCAACCCATAATAACTGAAATTAAATAAACCATTCTTCAAATTTGCGGTTTATTGGCTGCTACTTTCATACGGAGGCTCGAATAGATTGTGATTCAAAATAAGAACTTATGCAAGTTCTGGTAAATGATTCAATTGACGTCAAAGACGGCATTAAACAATCCTTCCCTTCACTTCAAATAATGCTATATTGTTCTCAATTGTTCCGTCATAAACAATAACGGAGCATTAAAATCTTCCAACGACATTTGAAATCAACCTTGGACTCGGAGTGGTGTCGAATGTTTTCTATAAGCTATTTTGTCGTTGTATATTTCTTTACACATGATTTTTAAAACTGGAGTATTGTTTTGTAGACAGAAAAGCGCCGGAAGCACAAAATGTCTTTGATATTGCCATTATAAGCGATATTCGTTTTAATTTGCAAAGTTTGCTCAACAGAAAATCAGTAGCAATGAGTTTTTCTCGGTTTCAAATGCTTGTCATTTCCTATAATTTTTGAAGAAACAAAAGAAGGGAGGCGTTTTATTCGAGACCTTTATCATTTCATTTAATTCTGCATACGAATTTTAATCAATCGGTGCTGTTACGGAATTTTGCTAAATCGAAAATATTGTTATATAATGTTTAACGTTAAGTTTTCTAAAATTATTTTTTTCTCCTGAATTTGTCTTTGGTTTTGTGAGACATACAGTCTTCGAAACAAAACCTTCGAATAAATGTGTTTGCCGAAAAATTGGCTAATCATTTTTACTTTCTCGTATACGAAGTATACAAAGAGAAAGTACTGTAATCGTCAAAAAATTCGAACTCGTGATTTTGACGAATCTCCACGTTTTAGACCTCCCTGAGTCCGAAAAACACAATTTTGGAATTGTGTCTGTCTGTGTGTGTATCTGTGAACACGATAACTCGAAAACTATTAGATGAAATTTGGCATGTGAACTTGACACATAATTTGTAGGTTTCTATCCAATTTTGGACAAAATCCGTCCACGGGAAATCTGTCTGTCCGCGGTCATGTGAATACTATAACTCAAAAACTTGAATAGCTAGATGAATAAAATTTGGTGCACAGTTTTATCATCATGAATGTAGGTTCGTATAAAATTCTAGTCCACATCCGTCATAGGGTTGACTATCTGTCGGTTTGTATAATCGCATACTTGTAAAAATTATCTCATAAGCTCTTTCGCTTAGATAAATAAAACTTGGTATCACGAATGCTAACGTTAATTATAGATCTGTGCTCAATTTTCATCTCAGTCGGTTTAAATAGAGGTGTTCAAATTGCATCTCCACGCGCATGCGTATTGGAAGCAATATCTATGCATGTTATTCAGCGGCTTCATGACAAAAGGCTTATGTTTAATGACTCCTGCTTGGAGCTTTTCTTCCCTTTTGGCTCCTTTCCCTCCTTTTGGCGAATTCTGATCCTGCTCGAATTATTTTATTTATTTTTCTTTTGTTGTTTTCACGTGTCCTGGAGAAACTTGTTGCGTTCTAGGAATAGAGCAGATTCGAAATTTTTATCCGAGGGAGGGTGCGGGGAACTAACGGGCTATATGAGAGTTTTTGAGAAATGAGTATACGAGAAAGTTTTGGGGAGGCCACTCCCACTGATCATGCATTGTAATAGTGTCATTCACTTACTCCACCTCTATGCGTAATGTGTTAACTTCTGTGTCACAAATTATGTACCAGGTGATACTAAAAGACTAATAATATCCTAAGCTTAATTTTAAATTCACAAATTTTAAAGTAATATAATTTTAAATTCACAAATAATTATAAATCCACTAATAATATAATTTCACAAATCATCGACAATATTAAAGTTTTTGTCAATCGAGTTGCTGACTTAAAAATTCGTATTCTGACATTAAATGTCTTTAAAATCGCATATCTGGAAAATTAAAATAGTGTCTTGTTTTTGCTTCATACCTTTTAGTTGCCATTTCTGATGACAATTGTCGCAACTGCACAGTTTCTCATTATGCAACCTATTTTTCATGAAAATAACGAACTTTTTCCAAATCGCAAATAAAGTTGATCCTAACCAAGATTTCGAAATGACTTTCAAAATTCTCACCATTTGAGGATTAATGGCTTAATATATGTTTGAGTATATATTTAGAGGCTTCGCATTTTCTTTACTCTTGCCTTTTAAAGGCTAATTTCTGAAGATAAACTTCACTGAAAGTTTCAGAAAAGGAAAGTTTTTAAGCATTACGAAAGATTTTATTTGTTTTTAAAGTAAAATTTCTAACTTGAAATGTCGGAAGTAATTGAAGAAAACTCGGTGATGCGTGGCTACGATTCAGAAATATGTAAACACTAATTTCTTTCCATCAGCATAATACAAAACCAGCACTAAAAATGTGGAGACTTCGACTAATTTGTTTTATATCAGGAATACTTCAGATCTTATTAACTTGTCAAATAATTGTGAATACTTAACGAAAAAAGGGAGAGGGTTTCTTAGGGAGAATTGCATGATGCGAGATTAACGACTTTATGCAAATCATCAGCTAATTGATTTTTAATGAATAGGTTTGTAATACAATTTTGAAATCGAGAATTTTTATCGTTGCTTTTCGTGCAGTATACCTGCTGATTGTCTATACGAGGCTGGATATCGAATAGGGAAAGTGCCTCGAGGCCCGCAACTTTGGGGGTGGGTGGGGTGGAGGCGCCAAGAATTCGAGAATTTTTTGCATTATTTTCAGGGTAATTTAATTTCGTACTTTCATCTAACTTGCAAGAAGTTGTGTGCATTCGGAGTTATTCAAATCATAATCAACTAATTTTTGAATTTCATAACATCATTCTTGGGAATTTTTTTTTCGTTTCAAAATTCGCCTGATCAGTGTTTTTTGCTTTTGCAGTTGGGTGACCGACTCGCAAATCGACATGAAAGACAACTTTGTCTTAGAGTTCTTAAACTCTGTTAAAAGTGCGTATAATTTTTTTTACCATTGTTAAAAATTACTTTTAAATCGAATTTTTACAGGCAAGATATTGACACCAACTCTCTTACAGGGGACTCGCGTTTAAATGTTTTCTTATTTTAATTTGTCATAATATTTGTTACTTGAAGACTGCCTTGCTTAAATAGATATTAAATAAAAATCAATAAATATATATATGGTTTTGGAAGTTGAGAAGGGGCCCCCGGAACTTGCATCGTTTAAGGGCCCCTACTGGGTTTAATACGGACATCTGTCTATATCAAATGATTAATAATTTAAGTCGGTTGGTAGCAAGCATGGCTAATATTAAAACCTCAATAAAAGACCACTTAGTTATATTTTTAATATATTTTAGTTGTGTATTGAGAGAAGTATATTTTCGCCGTAGGTCTAACCGGAGGACCCCTGGAACATTCATATCAATTGGTGCAATTTCACTGTCATTGGGGCAAGTGCTGCAATTCTGGCTCTGAACATACGGTTGACGGAAAAGGATATGCTGGAGAGGTGAGTATGTGATTTGACTATTCTCGCCAAAACATTTTAGGTCGATTCCTTAAAGGAATTTCCTATTATCAATTCATGTATCGGGTGCTTCAAATCAAAATTCATATATCGGGTAATAAAAATACAATGAAACTAACCAAATGTTTTGGACCGTGTCAACGCTACGAGTGAAATGACTACAAAATCGGGAAAGTTTTCGGGCCTGTCAAAGCCAGAAAACAATGTTGTCGCGCTTTTTTTCAATTCTGGCTTAGCGTTGGGGTAAACTGCAGCCCCATACCCTCCCTCTCCACACACACACACTGGATTTTCCCACTGAATACTACCTATTACAATGGTTCTCGTAACACGACTTCGGTAATATTTCTGTACATCATCGTTCCTAGAACGATAACTAGAGTAATTTTTTATTCGAGCGGGCGAGTGATATGTTGGAGGGAAGGTGAAAATCGCGGTCGAGCTCGTAGATGAGGTATCAAACTCAAATGGGGTGGAAATGGTGGGAGATGGAAATTTTCATTTCTCTGCAACTTTCTTACGATTGCAGAAAGAAAGATAATTCAAATTAGACAAATTGTTGTCTTATCATAACGAACAACTTCTGTATTGAAAGTTATTCGATTACTGCAATTACAGTAGTCTCCCTACAACGAAGTTTCTCTACAGCGAATTTCTCCCTATACCGAAATTTTTAACCGGAATGTTAAATAGCATTCAAAATATTCTCCATATAACGAAGTGGTTGTCTCCCTATAACGAATTTTTTTAGAGGTTTATCTTTTCGATTTTTGTCACTTTTGAAGAAAGTTGATAATTTCTGTGCAACCAATTTGCTCACACGTGACTGTTTCTGGAACCACTCACTCTTAAAATGTGAAAATTTAACATCGCGAAATGCAAAGAAATGTAAAATAACGGAATTTTTCAAGTAAAATAAACGTAAGTACATACTAGTACAAATTATTCTCTAAATTGGTGAATTGTCTTAACTTTTTAGCATTTTATTTATACAATAAAAATTAGTATAATTTTAACAAATTTAGAATATATATTACTTCATTTTTAATTGAAAATCATAGTTAAATACATTTAAATTACCACACCTATTGAAAAGTTTGGAACATTTATTTAAATAACTGCAAAAATCTCTCATCTCCGTATAACGAAATTTTCTCTATAACGAATTTTTCAATTGGAACCAAGCGATTTCGTTATAGGGAGACTCCACTGTACTTAGAAGTTGGGTGCTCAAAACTGATTTTCAACCCTAATTTCGACAGCCTTGAACATTATTCATGTGACACCTCGTGGGAATGCTCTCGCTAGTCGCATTCTCTTCTACACTCTTTCACACGCATAATTTCAACTCTTATGAAAAAAAATTAGAGATGGAAATGGCGGAGGAGGATGAAATTTTCTTTGCATCTTCGGACAAAAGGAATGTACCCTCGCCTTCCTGTTTGCCGACAGGGGATTTTGTCTTTATACTCCATCTTAAACTTAGTTAGATGCATCAAAGTACTAACTCTGCTTGACAAGAAGAGGGTCGCGGTGGCCTAGTAGTGAGGTCTCGGCTTAGGGCCGGAGGATTCCAGGTTCGAAACCTGATTCCACTGAAGATCCGCCGTGTATGTGGACCTGTTGTACATTAAATCATGGGTAGTGGGCCACACGTCCTCATGCGGGAGTTTGTAGAGGGGGTGCCGACTTCGTCATCTGACTGCGGGTTAAAATTACGAGGTCCGTCCCAATATAGCCCTCTTGTTGCTTCAAAACGGGATGTTAATATAACTAAACTATTGGCAAGAAAGTAAATTAGTTGCCCGAGTTTGAACACAATCTCCTTCGAAAAACTGTAGCTTATAAACAGGCTCTTGTTCCATAAAAACCCTACGCAAAGGAAAACAAACCTTCGAAATAGTGACGTACACAAATGCAGATTCTAGTATTCCTAGAGGCCAGTTTTTGTAAGAGTCCACACGCGGCTGACAATGGAAAGTTTTGCTGTCCTGTTAATGTAGCTAAGAGATAATGTTTAAGTTTTAAATAAATTTCGAATCTTATATAATTTGAAACGTAACTATAATTACTAGCTGAAAACCCGGCGTTGCTCGGGATCCATATTTTTTCATATACCGGCCTCCTGTTCCTTTTTGTCCTACAGATATTGCCACCAACTTTCTCCAACAAACGTAAATCTTCTTCGAATCCTTTCTTGTTAAATTAAAACATTCAAATACAGCCTTTTTATCACTTTGTATCAGTATGGTTTGAATGAAAATTCGAAAAAAAAACGTCTATTTAAAACAATATATAGTTCAATAACTAATACAGCTTCACGATGAACAAATATACTTTTACTGTATGACTTGGTTACTGCGAAGCTGCCAAATAGAATGATTAATAAATCGTATAAAGTCAAAATCGCTCGAGAACAATTCTCACTCGAAAGAATTTCGCTGAAGAAGAATGCTCTGACAAAAAGAATACTTTTAACTTCAGTTAGGGGAATTGACTATAGCACTTTATACACGACGTTTTTCGTTTCTCCAGAACTACCAACTACATACTGACAGTGGCGTACCGAGGGGAAGTGGTACTCGTGCCCATGCTATGATTGCCCCCCCCCCTTCATCATAAAGAGGCTTAACTTGCGCAAACGGCCCTCTGGACATGGTATTTTTCGACTCCTTATTGTATTTGACTTGAAAAAGCGACTCGAACATATTAACATTTTGTCAACATGGTCAGTGTCGCTGCGTGTGTAAATGGTGCCCAAGGAATATGATTTTTTTTTTTACCCCAGTCGTCATTTGCTTAGCAAGCGCAAATGGTCCGCGGGGCCTGGTGTTATTTTTACGCCCCCTAATCATATTTTTCTTTAAAAACTGGAATAAATGCAGTAATGTCTGTATCCATGGCGCCCCTAAAACTGGCAGCTGCGATATCTATACTTCACTTACTCTCTAGTCACTACCTCTTCACACTGATAAGGATAATTTAAAAGTTTGTGAAATTTAAACGAAACATCGCGTAGTAACTGAACTAACGTCATTGGATGTTTGAGTGCATGTTAAAAGCTACGGAATAAAAACGGAAGTTAAGTGCACGCTACGAAATAACAGTGGAAGTAAGAACCTTGACCAAAATAAAGCAATATTTTCTTAACTTTAACAGTGAACAGAAGTAAATAAAGGATTTTAAGAAACAATAAATTGGTTTAAATACGATTTTATAACAATAAAAGCATTGATACAATTTGAGTTTAAAATGAATTTTGAAACCTAAATTACAGAGAAAAAATTTACAGCAAATTAAATTGGTATCATTTAAAGAATTTTTTGCTCTTCAGGGTGATGTAAAAATTTTCGTACTATAAGTATATCGGAAGTTACTGGCGAAAAACGTCTAAAAATGGCTTAATTTTCTTTTAATTAACTAAAAATCTGATTAGAATTTTAAAATTTTTACGTCGTTAGTTCCTTCTTGTGCTAATTCATCACTGTGTCAAATTTGAGAGTCCAACTGTGTGGGCATGCACAAAGAACCAAAAAACGAACACACAAACATACTCTCCTCTTTTATATATATATATATAGATTAAATTTAGGTGTAATTACATCGTCTCAATATATGGGGAAAAGAATTTTATTTTAAAACTTTGTGAAACAAAAAGGTTTTCAGATTTTAAATCCTAAGAAAATTTCTTCGTTTAATTTGTTTTTTTTCCCCCGAAATATAGAATCTATATCTGTTATTAATTTAAGATCTTGGGTACGGAGACATTCTTATTTGAAGACTTAGTTTAGTGAAGTTGAAATGGCTAAATTTTAAAATTAGAAGGCAAGCCAAAATGAATGCCCTGGTTTGAAAGTTATACTGTACAACAGATAGTAACTGTACTGTTTGAAAAATACATATTTCAGGAGGTAATATATTCAAGTTTCGAATGCAGTCTGCAAGTTAATGTCTATAGTTGATGCAGGTTATTAATACTAGTATTGACAGAGACTGGTTACTGAAGCATTGGCAAGAATTCCATTACAGATTTGATGTATGCTACGTAACACAAGTGACGCATATTGAACATCTATGATGCTATCTCAAAATTTGAATATTGTTACAAAAATCGCCCGTGGTGTACGTGAATGCAATCCAACAACAGGATAATAAAAAATAACGCTTTATTTCACGAATTTTCCATCACAACACGAAGCACAGCTAACAAAACTAAACAGCACTTGTATAAATTAACAACACAAGCAGACAGCTGATCACTAATAAATATCGGTAGCAGCGCTTTCAATAGCCCTTGGCGTATATCAGCTGACCAGCTTGCACAGCGGAGAAAACTCCAAAGAGATTGATTCCCGTTTTCGTAGCTCGGTATTTGTAGTTTATCGACAGGGCATGACGTCACATAGAATTCTCTCGAAGGTTATCCATATCTCCGTTCATAGTAGAGATGGGGACATAATTCTTGTGTTTTCTTGAAGCTTCATTTTGTCGCCAAATCTATCGCTAAGTTTCCAAATGGCAGCCAAGTTTACCGACAAAGGCTGGGTCAATGGCAGCACCCATTAAGAGTCTCTGAAAATCCTTCTTTCCTACCATAAGAGTAACATGGCAAAAAACATAGATTCGTAACAATGTTAGATTTTAAAGTATGCAATTTTTAAACAAAACAGCAACTACTTGCTGCATACAGAAAAGCTTTTGAATCGGGACATTTATTTTCATTCACCTTATGCGTGCTTCCCAGATGTCGACCATCGGATTAAAATATGGATATCTTCTCATTCTGTATTACCTATTTTCATATTCGATCGAGCAATGATGCCTCTAAATCGAAAATATAGCAGCAAAGAACCAAAAGTTTATAAATTAACATTTGTTCCTTCTTCCTCTTCCTTGTTTGAAATAAATCTTCAATTTCATGATAATAGAAGAATGCTTGCGTAATTTTTGTAAATTCAAACATTGTTTATTTGACAGTTGCTTACTTTTGAATTTGACATGCGCTCTTTCAAATGGTTTTTAGAATGGCTACACGTTTCAAAATTTTAGATTGCATAACTTTATACAGCGCAATCTTGGTTTTTAGTTATGTTCACAAGATCTGGATCTTGAGCCATTGTTTTCTCTTGTGCAGCAGCTCTGTTACTTGAATTTATAGTTTGTGAATTTTCTTACGAGAACATTTTTCATTCATTCACTTTCTTCCTTTTTCCCATTTCAATTCATTCGATTTCCTTTTTCAGATTATTCTGATTTCACATTTAAATTTAAAATTAAGTTTGATAAAAATGTATATTTTGAACATGATTTGGAAGATTTAAACATTAGACTACTGTTTTAATGATTTTTTTTATTCTATTGCAGTTGCATCTAGTGCACTGGAACGTAGATTTGTATAATAGCGTAGAAGAAGCTTTAGCATCGCCCAAAGGAGTTGCTGTCATTGGAATATTCTTCCAGGTATACTAAACTTTGCACCGTAAAGCGAAAATTTTTGCAATGTAAATTTGTTCAATTTAAAAAGTGAACCCTACTAATTAGATATTTGACATTGCCATTTCACAGAACTGATTTTTTTTTCCTTCAAAGTATGCCCTCGAAATATTTTTCAAAAGAGAAATATAATTCATTATTAAGGTGGCAACTGCCACCAGTACGGGCGAATGGATCAATGATTTTTTTTACATCATAATACTATGTGCATTAACAGTATATACATAAATGCGTGTTGAGAAAATGACTTTACATTTTAATTCTGTCTTTCGGTTAGTCTAAGTATTCCTAGTATTTCCTCTACATATAAAAGAAGTAAATAAAAAAAACTAAATTTTGTACAGAAGAAATAACAGCCATCTTATTTTTATACAAACACAACTTATCTTTCAGAAACATCTCGACCATTTCCAAAATCAGCTATATCAAATAGACAGTTAAAACTTGTATATGTAACAAAGAACCATTTTTGAATATAATACTTCACTACAATCTTAATAAAACTAACTTTTTTATGTATCGCATAAAAGCCGATCGATCAGGGATAATGCTTCCGTTTATAGAGTCGATGCAGGAATAGGTGATCCCCTCCTAACTCTAACCTTTTTCAAATAAAATTCGTAGGAGCCTATAACTTATTCCAACAACGAAAACGCATCACGACTTTGTTTTGGTGCCCAAAGAGGTAATTAGTCTTTTTCCATATGAAAAAGAAATCGTTATCATCCACTTTCTGGAGCTTCCACAATAATTTTCTGTTCCATTGTAAATGATATGTCACGAAGGTACCGAGAGCTCCCAAAGTGCTTTCAAAAGGATTCTGAAGAAAAATGCACTGCGTTGTAACAAATTTAATGCCTGCTCCTGCATATGGCGTAAAACTTAATCGGATACTAATCGAGAAGTCAATGACTCTTGACTCGTGTATTTGTTGAAAGAGAACAGTTTTGGAAGTTGAAGTACAATATTCAGAACTCTTTCTAATATAGGCGAGAAAATATATTCAATTGCGAAGTTTTGAAACTTCTTAAATTGCACTTTTTTCTTTTCTAAAATGTGAGAATAATAAACATTATAAGAGCTAATACAGAAAACATATTGCTTCCCTTCGAATTCATCGCGAGTATAGAGAACAAGTTTACTATAGAGCAGCCTAATGTTTCATAAAACCATGTTTGTATTGTTTAAATGTTAAATTGCTTCTTAACAGACATTAGTTTCAGTAACATTTTTCCCTTTTGATTCATTCCACTAGGTAGGAAAACATAATGAGGAGTTGATGAAGATAACGGATGTCTTGCATGATATAGCAAACAAGGGAAATGAATGCACTTTGCCCAGAGTGGTAGATCCAGCCGCTTTCATACCAGGTAATTTGTTGCAAAAAGTTTGCACATTTGTGACAAAAATATATAAATATCAACATTCGCTCCCAACTCAAATATTGCTTTTAACATTATAGAATCATTGGCTATTTTCCTCAATATTGGATGCAATATTATATAGCTAACTCGTTCATGGCAATAGAATAAAGTGGCTTATTAAAACCGGGAGGCATGAGACTCTAGGTATTCTTGTTCTGTGAGTGGGCGGCAGAGAGCGGTAATCTAAGCTTTGACTATTCAATAAATGGCGTTGGAATGAATCTTGGGGTGATGTAGCCCATCTGTGCATCATCGCCAGGCAGTACGAGTTCCCGTGTTTCGACCACATCAAACTCATTTGTCGACTGCCAACTTAAACGAAAGACATGTTTCAGAAGTTACGCAATTTTCACTGGAGAACTCGTCGATAAGATTTAAGTCTTATAAGCGAACGATGCGTCATTTCAAATTGCAGATGGAAATTCAGATATTCCCAAGACGAACCACTTTTTTTTCTCGTAACCAAGCGAGTTTAAGATCTTTGATGGCTCTCATCCGTGTCGAATATCTAGCAAATTCATGAAATAATTTAAAACATGAATCAGAAGACAAAGATTATCTTTTGATCTTATCATATTTTATTAGGTGAGTTTATATGGATTCTTATTTTCATTTTTAGCCTTTCTTTCCAGTTGTTAAACGTGCCTAATTGCAGGAGGTTTTTGAATTATTGGTGTCGATCGTTTTATTACTTCTTGGCTACGATTTTACAATAACACAATTATACGCTTTTAAAAACACACTTTGATTATTCTCATTTTAAGACACATTCAAGGAAATGTAACAAAATGATGAATTTTAATTTTTTATTTCAGAGGTTCATGATTACTGGACGTATGAAGGTTCATTGACTACTCCTCCGTGCCATGAAAGCGTCACTTGGGTTATTTTCAAGAAACCCATTGAAGTTTCCGAGGAACAGGTAGGCTGTGATTTATTGAATGAAAAAAATATTCCTGAACGAAGCATGTGATCTTAATCATGACAGTCACGTCTGGAAAAATGGTTGCTTATACCTTTGCCTCTTTTTTATGTAAACAGTTAGCCAGAAAATTATACACGAATTTCAAATGCTTACTTTTCTAAATACAATTGGCTCTTGATGAAGAATGTAGGTTTATGTAAATGTAAGCTCAAACTTGTACGAAATTTTTCGTATTGCTCCAGCCGTGAACTGAGTAAAATTGAAGTTCCACTGTCTGTCATTCAAATCTATATATATCAAACGCCAAGACACGTGGCACAAAAAGAGGATATTTTGACTTGACTTGAATTGTATCTCCGAGAGACACGAGGTTTAGGGATTTTTAGCAACAAAGGTTGTTATCCCCTGGTTCAAAAAAAAATATTCGTTCCAGAATTCGTTTCAATCTGCTTAAAAATTAAGTAAAATTGGCATCAGGCGATGGACTAGAAAAATTACCGATCCAATTCGGTCAAGACAAAAATGGCGTCCTCCTAGAAGGGCGGCCATATTCTTTCGAGGTTATTTTCTCTTTTGCTGATGGTAACGATCGGGTTGTTTACAAACAAAACCGGTAGCCTCCAAGTTGGGCATAACTTCATAAGCATAGCCTGCAACTGTATTCATTCTGGTGAAACGACTTTTTTCTAGAAAAAAAGTTTAAGACGGTTTTCACAATATTTCTTACAATATAATGAAACTTTGGATGAAATGATTCAAAACAGATCAGTTAGAAATGAAGCAGATTGGCTTAGGCGAGCCAGAGAACATTTAGTTCAACGTCAAAATAGTTTAAGTCAGCGAGCAGGAAACCGTGTTAATTGACAAACTGATGACCATTATGGAACTTACTATTGTGAAGATTGTATTTTTGGTATTTTCCCGTTATATGCACTGCAATATAACTGAAAGTCAAAATCAGAAAAGACTCCATTTCAACCCCGTGAGCCCCGATAATATAGTCAGTCGCCAGCGCATTAAGCTCGCAACCTAGCGTTGCGAGTTCGATCCTTGAATAAGGAATTTTTTTTCCTAAATGTTTCCACTCGCTGTCATTACCTTTTTCGTTCTCCCATAATTTTCTCATCATATTAGATAGTTTAAATTTATTTTTAATCCATGAAAATTAAAAAAATTCCAAAAAAATCTTTAAACATTGTTTTTCCCAAGACTATGACAAATATAATAGCCCAGATCTGACATCACCAACAATAAAACTCGCGCCATAGCACTGCGAGACGTTAAACAGCATTATTTCATTGTTAGAGAACCTAAATTTCAGTAATTTTAAATTTAAAAGATTAATTATCGTTCTAATTTCAAATTTAATGGCTCCAAATTAGTGAAATAAAATTCTCTATCGATTGATATAAAATTTATCTCGCTATGATCAATAGTTCCGAAGAAATTTTAAATTTATATTAATATATTTCAAATTAATTTGCGTTTTTTAATAGAAAGTAGTAAATCACGTGGTATATCATGCGCTTGATATTGTTTGGACACCACGTTGCATCCGATTATTTATTGCAATCGTGATGATATAATTTGATAATATTTTTTGGCAACGTTTTGACAAGCAGAGAAGTCCTTTGCTTTGATTAGAATTTCGAAAAAGAATTCGTTTGAAATTTTAACTTTTGACTTGCGTTTGACAAGCGAAGAATTTCATCGTTATTGAATTATAATAAAATTGTTAAACAACGAAAAATACTTCACACGCTATGTTGTCTACCAAGAGATTATTTGAATAAAGAAATATGTAAATAAAAAATTATTTCCTGTCATAAAAATGTTTATTTGTTTTCAATCAATGTTAAGCATTTCTCTGGCATATCTATTTAAACACGTCAAATTTGACGGGAAATCTCTCGAATGAAGAGGCAGTATGTACCCGTCATGCCACGACGGGTGATTTTCTAGTTCATTACTGATCTTCATTTGGCACATGCATTAACCAACGGGTAAAATTTCCATTTTCTTCAAGCCATACCCGTCATGTTTACGGGTCATGAGACCTGCGGCCCCGACGATCCGGAACCCCTCTCGTCAATTACGGAGCTACGTAGAATGCGCCAATTTCGCAGAAAATGCATTGTGTGCATATAACGGAGCACAGATGTTCTGGGCTGGATCGGCTAGTAAATTAGAAATCTGATAAAATGAAGATTTATATACTTTTAAATAGTGTTTTCATAATTTACCTATTCAAACGCGCTAGCAAATCAACAATTTTTCCAAAATGAACTGACTTTTTTCCTTTCCAATTTTCACCTTAATGTGCTTTTGATCAAACATGAGAGTTGAATACTATTATTTAAAATATTTTAATATTGCACTCGCGCAGTTCTCCGGTAATGGATTTAAAGTAATTACATTAGAGTAGTCGGCCTTTCGAATGACCTAGCTGTTTTTTCCTTAGTTCTAATACGAAAGTTGAGACTAGACCTGAAACTCGATCATCTGTGTCTTCCTAAAATGCTTGCGACAGTTCATGATCTAAAATTCTGAATATTTCGTTAAGTTTGACTTCGGATTGGTCTAATTTTGAATTCAGAAAGTCAAGCAGAAACTTCGCATTGATGGCAGACTTTTTATACAAGATTATTCAAAACATTTGTATAAATTCAAATGGCTATAACTTCATTGTAAACAACGATAGCAAGAAAAATTTAAACACGATACAGAAGGGAGCTTAAAGTTTTATTTGTGTGCGTAATAATTGCCCTATCTGACTTCCCTTGGTCACACGGGCAACATCCATGCGGTAGTCCATTTCATTGCCATTTTGAGCATTCTCCATTGGCATTTTCGGTTCATTCACTGTTGCACAAAAAGAAGTGTCGTAGACTCCGTCTTAATGCCATTCCAGAAAAAAGTAAGAATGAAGAAGTAATTTTAGCCTTAGAAAGCCATACGCAGAGCATGTATATGGTTATCGAACGCGTATCGGTAGGTGCGAACAAACTTCACAGCGTCTGGCAAGAAATGGACTGCTGCACCGATATTGCCCGTGTGACCAAGGGAAATCATACAGGGCAATTTTTACATACACGCAAACAAAACATGAAGATTTCTTCTGTACTGTGCTACAATTTTTCTTCCTATCGTTCTTTACAAGAAAATTATAGCATTTGAAATATGTGCAGTTATTTTGAATAACCCTGCATTCTGTGGATTGACTTCGTGTTACAATAAAACAGCGAAATGAAATCAATATTTCTATTTTTGTTTCTATTCTGTCCCATTTAATTGTTTTTCTTTTTCCAGCTCGAAAAATGTAGAAGTCTGTTTTCATCGACTATAAAGGCGATTGTCAATGGCGAACCAGTTCCTGGAAAAGTCACCCAAAATGTCCGACCAACGCAACCTCTCAATGATAGAACTATTAGAGAAGCACCATACTAACCGAACGTGTTCAAGTTACGATAGTTTTATTGTATTGTGATATTGCCACTAGAGAAATATATTGATCACTTTAGTGTTTGTATAATTTTTGTTCTATTTTTTATATACAGAGTCGATATTTTTACTGGACTGTAAATAAAAACTTTTGTTTTCTAAAGAAAATCTGCGAATTGAATATTTTTCCGGACTGTTCAATCTTATAAATTTTCATGAATCATTAATGGATTAAACTGGATACACAAAATTCATAAAATCTGTGGAGTGTAAAAATATAAACTCTCAAAGTTTGGAGATAAAGATCTTCGATCTGAATGAGTTAAAACAGTTACGAGTCGATGTTTAAAATTAAGATGAATAAAGATTCAAAATTAATTATTGAGCTTTTTTGAAATCGTTCTGTCTTGCACATTTAAAAATTTATAAAGATTGTTGTTTATCCTCTGTATATGCATGGTTTTAATTCATTTTCTCTTGTAATTTTTTCAGTTTTTATAACAGTAATAAAATCTTCATTTCTGTAAAGTGTCTTTTGTGCATTCTTTCAAGTCCGACACTGCGTAGCGAGATTTCTGCATAACTTTATTTTCTTTTTAAATAAATAATTATTTAATAAGTTATTAATAGATGTTTGGCTAGATGAAGGTTAATTTTAATAAAGAAATTTCAAGTTAATGTAATTAAAAATTGGATCTCTTAAAATAAATTTACTTGTTAAAATAATTAACTTTAGTTAATTAAAATTTAATTATTAATTAATAGTAAAATTATTTTAAATATCAAAACTATTGATTTTTAATTACATTAACTAATATCTTGAAATAAATTTATTAAATTACTTTCTACGTCCCTTACTCTCGTTTATAAGGATTTAGATGATTGCGGTTGAACATTAAAATAATTCATTTAAAGTTGTAAGTTGAATTAAGTACATATGTAAGAATAAAAATATTTATTAATAAAAAGTACTTAAAATGAAATTGTTCTTCTGGTTTATTTCGAGCGAAAGGAAGTCTCCGCACGATAATGTAAACTTTAATAAATCTCTGCAATTCCCAAAATAATATCTCGGCGAAAATATTTGGTACTGTGATGAAATTAACTACAGAATGAATATTTAAGCTAAAAATTGTTCAGCTTTTTATAAGTTTCTCTGAAGCAACGAAGATATAGAACGCTAAAAAAAAGTCTTATAATAGGATAAATGTAACTAATTTTGGCGTTAAAAAATTATACGAGGTTCGAATTTCTGTTCTTAAGATTTAGAGTCTTTAGAACTAAATTCAGTGAAAATTTTAGCTAATAAATTTTCAATTTCAGTAGATTGGAAATTTAAAGCAATGGATTTTCGTGACGAAAAGAATGAATATACGATGGATTTTCAATGCAAACATAGGCAGATACTGTCAAAAAGGAAAGAAAGAAATGGTGACATGGAGACATTCGATTGCAAAAGGACAGGGCCGGCCTTGGGAAATGTTGGGCTCTATTACAAACACTTCTGGTTTGCCTTGTTTCCCAGCCAATTTTTCCCAAACCATGAGAATATATATAACATCATGGTTTTGGTGAAGTGTAAAAATGCAATTCCAAAGAAGACGGTAGTCGTTGACGAACAGTTTCTTTATTTAATTTACAGGTTTCAGCTGATTTGGGGATAATTTAGAATAATATCAAGCCATACTTCAAGTATTAAGAGACGCAAAGCGCAGTCACCGGCGATAAAGAAAAAGTCACGCCGAAGCCGGCGTCTGGTATGAAGGCTACATGGTTTTAGAAAGGGGAAGTTGCACCATAGCAGCGAGATTAAACAGTAGTTGAAAAAGGGGATTTTCCCGGAAGACTCGCGACTCGGAAATGAAAGTAGCAGTGCTCTTATTACGATTGAAATAGAAGTAATTTAAATAAGGTATCATTAAAAATAACTTAAAGTTCAATTAAGTTATTACAGTTTTATTACATATATATATGTAGGATATTACCAATAAAGAATAATTTAATCACTGCATAAATTAGATTGTGAGAGCTAGATTAATAATTTTTGCGATAGATGGAGCTAAGAGTCCTGCTCATGACGCGCCACGAGCAGCGCCCTCTTTTTTTCCCTACAAAACCAGCTTGCACGCTCAGAGCAGCGCACCGCAGGCAGCAGACAAGCTCGTTACCCTCTCTCCATGCAACTTTAAATCAGTTTCGGCGCAGTTAAGTCGCCCGATCATCACGTTGTGGTAACTATGTCCCATCCAACTTACCTTATGGCTCTATATCTCTAATACCGTAATTATCTTAACCCGTTAACGTCTATCCCAATCTTAGTCTAGCTCGATAATAACTATGACTTCATGTGAATTAGTAAATCTCTTGTTATCTTTCTTTGTACCTATCTTTCCTCCTGTAAATTATCCCTATAGTATTCAAATAAATGTTTTTGTATTTTAACTTGAAGTCTCCTCGTTCATTTTATGTAATAAAAACCCTTAAATTCGATCTATTTACCCCTTAAAGGTAACCCTTCCGTGGGCATTCTGTTTAATTGAACGGAGTCCCACATTTATATATGAGATTCAAACCTCTAGTCCGAAATAACGTGACATAATGTTACAGCTTGGTTCGACTGTCTTTATATTATTTTAAAAAACTTACGCAATTATAGCAACGATAACGTGCATACAAAAAAGTTTTCAATATCCCATAGCACGTCGAATAACTAAAACAATGAAAAATATTATTATAAAATGCTTAAAATATTTTTTCAGATTAATTACAATTAGAGAAAAATTGTATGTAAATAAGATTGGCATCGCACAGAAAAGCTAATGTTTTTTAACATTCCAAATATTTGCCTAATAAAATATACTTTATGGGGATAAATAAAAATGCCTCTCTAGACTATTAAAAAGTGAAAGAATTTCTTTATACATTACCTTATAAAATACATTTATATTAATGTATTTGATACCATTTTATATACCATTAAATCTTAAAATAAACTTGTTTTTAAGACTGAAATTGTAGTATTTTTCACAAAAATATGAGAATTCAATTTCTAGACAGGTTCTTCATGGAAATATTCCAACACATTTTAATGTTTATCTTATAAGGGTGACGTTTTTCATTGTATGAATTGCGTGTTACATAATTTTGATAATTTTTTTATTTATGAAAAACTATTTGTGGTAAGTTTTCTTTATTTTCCCGACCTCATATCTATAACTAAAGACAGTGCTTCACAGGTTGTCACTGAAGCAACCTAACTATCTTTAAAATTTCAAATCTCGTTCTGCGCTGTTCTAAGATTTTCGCGTTTTTGATGTGTATATGTCAACTACTAAATCAGAAATAAATATTGAAATCAATTTTAAATACTATTGAAGCCATTCAGTGTTTACTTCTTAAAAAGTTCCAATGTATTTTAGATTGTGTACCCGCCCACATAAGTTCGATGATTTCATAGTAAAATTTTCGAATTTATTGTTAGTTTAGTCTTAGAACATGTATTTTTTTTACTCAGATATTTTTATTTTTGCGTCAGTGAAGGAAGAAAGAGAAAATTCTTCCTTAACATAGATTATATTAAAAATTAAAATAAATGAAAATATCGGGGCTAATTTTTAGAAATTTTAGATGAATAGAGAGTACAGAAATGATTTAAAGTAGTCTCAAGGTGTACATATTTTTGAAATTCACTTTAGATTTGAAAATTTAATGAGAAAAAGGACATTTAAAATATAGCATAAAAATATAGAAAATATTAAAATGGTCTTTTAAAAATGGTGTCATTTACCTGGCTTGGAATTGGACATAATGAAAAATCTAAAATCAGACAGATAAAGAGCAACATAAGACTTTACGGAACGAAATCCGAAGGCTCACTGAAATTAGATGGCTTAAAGGTCCCAAATGGTTCTCTACAGACCCCGAAAGAAAATAACCCATTTGCCGACCTCGCAATTCTGATATATGTCGCGCTACAATCGAAACTGGACTACTATGCGTTGGTGTGGAATGGAAGTTTGGAGAATGGCGTGACAGTTCAGATGTTCTCGTCATCTGGTCAACATTTAAAATTACTGAGTCAGTTCAAAAACCGCCCTCGAGTAGCTTAAAAACTTGACGTTAATCTAATATAAAACAATTATAATAGGGAGTAGACACAGAATAAGTTCGAAACTCCAGCATTATTACATTGATGTTCCTTTATCTTGTAATTTCGCTTATTTCTGGTGATAACTTCAGAAACTGTTATTTAAATTATTTTCTTTGATGCCAAGTTTGCGTGCAATAAGTAAAAGTGTAAATAATATTATGGCACTTTTTGGGTTCAAAACGTTAAAATGCAATAAAAATTTGAGATTTTAAAAGTATAGCGCTGAAATTGGATAAATTCTGAAAAGAATAATATAAAAACGTATATGTGGAATTAAAATAAGCTCGGTTATGATGCTTTTCATAAAAATGTCAGATTCTCGCTTTTCTTTATAAATATGGAGAGTATATACTTATTCTCCGATAGTTTTGGTAGATTCATTCTCTCATTGAAACGAGACTCCAGTGTTCGAAAAACATGCCCCAACAACCCTCCTAAGACTGCGTGTTTATACAAAACAATTTATGGTTTTAGAGGGTTCCAAAAAGTTCTCTAGAAACTGTACTGAGATATCCGTCCATCGATTCGCTTCCTTTGATATCCGAGGAAAGTTGCAATGATCCCCTCCCCAAAACACTCCAGCAAAAAGGATTCTTTGCCATCCCCAACGGGAATTTCATTACAGTAGGGAACGTTTTTCGGGTTCTTAACTTCAGAGACTGTCAGTGAGTTGTGAACAAAAAGCTCAACATAGGTCTGCAAACGAATATTTAGAAACTTGAAAAAAATTCCAAGAACAAGGTTCTAAAACTAAAACGATACTTGATTTTAATTAGAATAAGTTCGAGTATATTCTTTGTAGTACTCTGTCGCGGGGCGCTGTTAGGAGCAATCGATCCAGTCGGCTAAAAGCCGGCCCTGAGTGCCGAATCGCCATCATAAACTGAATATTATCGGAACTACACAACAGAATTAAAAAATTACTGCAATCAGGAGCATAGTTTTACCGAAAGAAAATCTCAATGTTGAAGTCATTTCTCAGATCTTGAGAAACAGATTAAGGGCGCTTTTGGTGGGAGTACTCAGTCAATACTAAAGGTCTCCCTGGTTTTAAAATTAAATAACTCGGTAATGGAGATTGATAGAAGGATGAAACCAACAATATGTTTATTTTGAAAACTGTACAAATCCGATACAGAAATTTCCGAATTAGTTACAAATATTGCCAGCAGATGGCGCTGTACGATGTAATCGTAGTACGAAGTCCAGGGGAAGTTGAACTACAGAGAGCGATTGAAAATTTAATTCCTGGTAGGCACCATCTATATGTTGAGGAAAGTGCACATTTTGAGTAGATTATGACGTGATTGTAAAGATTGTTTGCAATCACATCATAGGGCTATTTATGGCTTCTTTCCAGGGATGTAAAATAACCAGATATTTATTTTTAAGAGTAAATATCCTGGGTATTTATTTTTCAATTAACTCTATTCATAAAAAATACAAGCCTCCTGTGAAATATGATGTTTCTATATAATATAAATATATATAGAATATATATTGAGCATAAGATAAGGTAAAAAAAAAAGACAAACCAGTAACATGAGCTTTTTACAACCTTTTAAATTCTATAAAAACTAAAAAAATTATTCAGGAAAAACAAAAACAGAATATTATGTCATATGGATCTTACACAAAATACGTGGGCTAAATGTCAATCTTTTTTAATTACAACGAGTAAATGCATAATAATGCATTTGCTGCTTTTTAAAAAATGAGAGTTATTTTAGTTAAATTTAAAAAAAAGAAAATGTTGGGTTGGGTTTTGAAATGATAAATAGCTGATACTAGAAACTAAAATGAAAGATACAATTGTTTATAATTCTTTTTGGATTAATTAGTCAAATTACCAGACATTGCTTATGAAAAATTCGCAGTTCAAACAGTTTTTAAAAATGAATATTCTGAAAGTAATAGGCACTCATATTACTTTCAACAAAGGTATTTGATCTTTGTAACAAGGTTTCAGCAACAAGAAATGTGAATTTTTTGTTGCTGAAACTGTTGTATTATTTGACGATGTATTAGACGCAAACAGTTTACTAGTTGGGCGGTGTTCATCTGCATCATGAACATCAATACTTAAATATTCTTGAAACTCCAAATTTCGCGGTAGTTGTCATGGATGGAATTTGATTAAAAGAAAATTCATTATCTATTTTATCCCTTTCGAAACCCTTTTTAAACCAACAGGACCAACTTTCATCGAGTAGTAGAGTCATTGATTAGACAAAAATTCCACCAAAAATCGGTCGTGTGCTCGAGATTGGTGCACATAAAACACATAGTAATACCCCTTAGAAACAGTCGTAAAATAAGCAGTGCCGGAACGCTTTAACATGGGTGACAAAAAATCGCGTTGTTTTAAGGATGTTTTCACGATTTTTTCTCATTTATTTCTTTCGAAAAAACATTACCGGAACGGCGTTCTGGCTCTACAACACCATTGCATAGAAATGTAATGTTTTTCAGCTAATGTGATGGAGAATGTTGGAGAGGAAGTGTGGTCTTAGGCGGGGGTGGCGCCAGAGGGGGGACCGTGGGGACATCCCCCCGTCGAAAAATTTTTGTACAGGGTATTCAAATGTAGTTAAAAAAATAATAAGCTGGCAAAAATTTGAGACCAATTTCATTACACTCGTCGCCCCGTACAGCAGGTCGTGCCCCCTTGTTGGAGAGACCATAAACTCCTGTCGGGCAAATCGCTCCCCCCCGTCGGGCAAACTCCAGCGCCATTCCTGGTCTTAGATGTCGTCCTCTCATTTGATCTCAGCTCAAAAGTTTTAGATCGCCCTAAACTAGCCCTCGTGTAAGCGGCTACAAAATCCAACAGATGAATTATTCTTAAAATTCATTACAGACTATGTAATGTTTTCTGAAGATTCTTGTATATGGAATAAATATTAAAGAAATAGCTTAATATTTATCAGTGGCGGACTGGGTCTAAAATTAGTGATTGCCATGAATAAAGGGGCCCTTATCACATCTAGGATGCAATCTTACATATATTTTTTAATTTTATTTATTACAAATACAATAAATTAAAATTAGTAAGTTATTAAAAGCTATTCCTAATCTAAAAGTCTGCTATATATATTTATAATCACAGTATACACGTATTATACATGTAATTGGAAGTAAGAAATACCAACTATAAAAAAGAAATTTTACAATAGAAAATAAAATAATTTTGGAAACTGTTTATCATACTGTAATTTTGGAACAGTACTGCAATTTTGAGAATTTTTTTAACCAAACTGAATATAAGTGCAAACTATTTACCAATTCCAATTTTTTTAAAGAATACTTCTCATTGTCAAATATTAACAACTCAAAAGTACAGAAGTGTGTTACATGTTGTCCACTTCATTAAGTGGCAAGTCAGTTCACAATGACTGTGCAAATCTGTCAGTAATTACTCTGCATTCAAATCATCTATTAGTTGCTTTTCAATAGATTCCAAGTTCTCCTCGGATAATAAATTTTTTTTAGTTTAGGTTTAGGTATATTAACCTCCCGTTTCGAAGCAACACGAGGGCAATTTTAGGGCTGACCTCATAATTTTCAACCGTGGTCAGATGACGGGGATAACACCTGAGTTGGCACTCCCTTCCTCCAAACTTCCTCACCACACCAGAGGGAGGACGTTTGACCCACTCCGTACGAGATAACGTGCATCAGACCCACATACACGGTGGATCTTAAGCCTAACTTCGAACCCTTCGGCCCTGAGGCTGAGACCATGCCACTAGGCCACTGCGGTCCCAAGTCTGCCTTGGAGTTAATGTCCAAAGAAACCAATATTTTCTTATCATAACTTTAACAGTGGCAAAAACACGTGAATGAAGGATTTAACGAAACAATAAATTGGTTTGAATTTAATGTTATGATAATAGAAAACATTGTTACAAATTGCGTTTAAAATTAATTTTGAAATGTTAATTGTAATTAGAGAAAAAAAAATTACCGCAATAAAATCAATATCATTAAAAAGACAATTTATTGCTCTTTAAGATGGTGTAAAAATAATTTTCGTGCGATAAATATTTCAGAAGTTATTGGCGAGACCTTACCATTAGGCCACCACAATGAATTTCTTAATAAGGTCTTTATGATCTTTAGCTTCGGAATTTCACAAATATCACTACATCATTCATCTCAGAAAAATGGAACATTTTCAAAGACATCCTTTGGTCCTCAAATTACGGGATATCCCTCTCCCTTGTTACAGTTCTAGCGGCCCGAAGAAGATTTTTTTTTTTTTTTTTTACTTTAGAATATAGGTGATATGAAAATAATGCGAAAAAAAACGCCAAAATCTTGCTTAATTTTTAAGTAACTGAAATTTTAATTTACTTTTTGTGCTTTAAAAAGTTGACAATTATTTTCATCTTTTTGTTTGAAGAGCATGTGTGCCAAATTTCATAAAGATCGAGCAAAACTATAGAATTGTACAAAAAAAATTCTTATAAAATAAATGTAGAAAACTTCTTTTGTTTTATTAAAATGCAGTCCATTTTCATTGTTTCGCCAGTTTTTTTTTGTTTTTGTTTTTGTTTTCCTTTAAGCCCAGTCTTTTCCTTTCTTCCTTCGTAACTTCAAATAAATTTAGTTTTTGATAGATTTTCTATGTTATTTTGATAAATTTATTTTTTAGCAATGACCTTAAGCTCATTTTCCACTTAAGGCAAGATAATCTTCTTAGGTATATTATTTGTTATGATTAGGTTAAATTTTCACTTTATAATAAGCTTAATAGGTTATAATTATGCAAAATTTTCTTTCACGGTCTTTTGTAGCAATTAATACTTTCAACTTAACAAAAATTAAATAAGTTGGGGAATTTAAAGTTTGTTAATATGATTAAATTAAGACAATTTATAAGATGGACGAGTCGGTTGGTAGCTGAATGTGGCTAGTGTTTAATAGTACAAAAGCAATATAAAAATAGAGAAATGATAATTTCAGCTTACCTCTAAAATTTTTTTTCCCTTCCCTTTTGCAAGATACGCTACGTATGTCTCATTTACTCTCTTCTGACTAAAAATAGAAGTAACACTTCTCTCACCAATTATTTTCCATGAAAGACGGACCAATAAGACTGAGGCCTCTTTACTCTTCTAAATGCAAACCCCCCCCAAACACATAGAGAAAAGAGTGAATGTCGTCTTTTCATAGATATTATTTGGTGTCCTAGTTACAGTTTTAGCCTAGAAAACCTTTTCCTACAGGCGAGTTTCCTTGTTTGTCAGATTTATGACAGTAAAATGAAACTACAAAACAGGAAGGAAAAAATTACCTCTTATAGCCATCTCTCACAAGAACCGCACCCTTTCTGCACAAAGAGATGCAATTCCTTCCGTCTTTCCAAAGGCTTCCGAAACCAACAAAAAATCTTAATGAGCATTGTGTCTAGACCTTGCATAGAAGAGGTACCCTGTTCCAACGGCCCGAGGGTTTGTTGGATGGCTGCAACATTCTGAAGAAACATCCGTAAATGATCGGAAGGGCAAAGGAAGTGGACAGAGACCTCAATACAGTTTCTACGGGCAGTTGTAATTGCATATGCGTCTTGGGTCGGTATTCGACCACCCACTGTTCAGCTGCTCGAATTATAACGGCAGTAAATTCCCCAGACGGTTGTGGAAGGCCGAAACATGGACCTTGGGTACAGGGCTATCCCAGATAGAATGTACACTTGCAGTAAGATGAATTTTTCTTGATATTAACTTGTCATGACAAACTTGATGTGGCAACTTTGCAACGAACTTCCTGCAAAGTAACAAAGCATAATCGACCAATCCACTTGCAAAGCAAGTTTGCTGTGAAAATGTCATGACGAACTTCACACCACGATTGCAAAACAATTTCGCACTAAAGATGATAGCACATTTAGAGATAATCTTTGTCTCTGTTTTATAAAAAAAAAACATGCTATTTTTAATAGCATCTCCTAGACCGTCCTTCTTTTTATTAATTGAATAAATCAATGATAATTTGTAAAAAAACTAACTTTTTTATAAAAAAAAATTTTGAAACATTTTCCATCTTTTTATTAAATATAACACTCGCACTTTAAAGAAAACTATATCGCCTTTTTCTTAATGTTGAAATTTTAACGTTTATAAACAAAATTAAACTGAAAAAACAGTCAATGTTTGTTGAAAAATAATAACTTATACATTTTGTCCCATTTTAAAGTAATTACTTTTGAACTCTAATTTCATAATTTATTCTACTATCAAAACGTAGTTATTAGCGAAAATCGCTATCTCTTTGATTTGAAATCATATTCTCAAATCAAAAAATTAATGAAATCAAGAAAATAGTTTAAAATAAATCGTATACGAATCGAATCGAAATATGTATTAGCGAAATCTATCTTCTCCTCTCAGCGTTTAACTAGCCGAATGGTTAGCGCGTCTGCTTCGGAACCGGTAGATCGTGAGTTCTATCCCGGGTTGTGTTCGTACTCTGTTTTTACTACAATTTGCAATGCAAGCTTGCTGCAAGTTCGTCCCATGGTGACTTCGAAGCTTGCGTTAACTTGCTGCAAACTTGTTTCACACTTGCACTCTTGTCGTTTCAAACTTGCTGCAAGCTTGCAGATTTGCAGTGCAAGTCTGCTGCAAACTAAAATTGCTATCTGGGATCATATTCTCAACTCAAAATTTAAAAAAAAATGAAATCAAGAAAACAGTTTAAAATAAATCGTATAGATGAACGATCTATTAGCGCAATCTATCTTCTCCTGCCAGAGTCTAGTTGGCCGAGAGGTTAGAGCGACAGATTTAGGAAGCTGTCGGTCGGGGGTTCTAATGCGAGGTTGTATTCATACTCTGTTTTTGCTATAGTTTGCAATGAGTTTGACGCCGCAAGCTTGTGGCAAATTTGACGCGTGGTGGACTATCTCGTTTGCGTTCACTTGTTTTAAGCTTGCACTCTTGCCTTGTCAACCTTGCCGCAAGATTGCTGCAACTTCACTGCAAACTAAAATCTGGGCTGCTAAATCTAAACTGCTATCTGGGATTTTATTTATTTGCTTTAGAAAATCTTACTATAGAGAAAGAGCTCTTTTTTTCTCTCCCACATTTCCTCGAGGCCCAAATTGTCTTCTGTTTAAGGGGGCCCACATGCCATCGGGCAAGCTGGCAACCTCGCCAGTCCACCATGCTGGGGCGCCATATTGACAAATAAGGAGGCTCACTTGCCATCAGGCAAGCTGGCAACCTGCGCAGTCCGCCACTGATATTCACACATTTTTACTCCATACTGTCGCAAGGAAAATATAAAAACTCCGTCCATGTATCGCAAGCAACAGCTCGCATAAAAACCAATCCCACTACAGGCGCCTATGGGAACGTCTTTTACCACGCCAAGTTGATCATTGTGCCCGCTAGGGTTTCCGTATTTACTTTGATTGGAGCGAAACTGAGTTTTTTCTTCTACGTGTTTTGAAAACCTTCCATCTTTATTTACAAATAACAACTAATAACAAATTATTTTCAACTTTAAGACACCCAAGAAGGAATTCATTCTACTTTAAGTCACACGCATACACACAAAAAAACTGCAAAGAAGAAATATTTTCATCCTTATATAGAAAAACTTTACAAAGCATTTCTCGCCAAAAAAGCGAAATATCGCCAAATATTGGGATCGAAAACACTCCCCATAGGCGTCTATAGTGGGATTGGTTTTTATGCCAACAGCTCGCTTACAAGAATCTTTTTTCTTTTTAATTTTTTTTTTTTTTTTAGATTCTATAGTATTAAAATTAATATTTTATTTTTTAAATTGGTTTTATATCTCAGGATTTATTGAAGGAAGTAAAAATCCCATGTTTCAAATCTGAATTACGACATAGTTTTTCTGCATTTTCTTTTAAATATTTTCTTCTGGGACAGAATTACTTAAAGCCAGCTGAAATAATAAATTTATTAATTACAAGCATCAAAGAATTAATAAAAATTAAAAAATTTTCTGTTTTGATAAATTAAGTGTGGCAACAATCTTTCACTTTAATATCCACTTCTCTTTCTACTTTTCATTAATTTGTTTTGTAAATATGAAAGCAGGTTAACTGTTTGACATTTCCTTCAACGTATTCGATTCTGCTCAAAATTCTATGATGTTCCTATAAATGATTTCGACGATTAAATTTATTATGCCGTTTCATGGCACGAAGGCTTGATTGGTAAGTAAATATTGATAAGAAATATCTTGATCTTATGTCATAATTAGATAAGCACGACTATGAAATGATCAATAAATATGTAATGCCATGTTGAATTAAAATGTTACGTATAAAATTCTGGAATTTTCTTCTCCACACTAAAAATGGATAAATATTTTTATGGTTTTATGATATTTTTTAACGCGTGGCATTATGCTCGATATTCTTGATCTGCTTATTTTTTGCGCTCAGAACTTCCTTTTAATGTGTGAAACGTAAGACAATAATAGTTGATTTTATTACTAATAATTGTGTACTCTGATTATTATTTTTATAAAATTAAGTTGAAAGGATAATTTAGAATTATTGTAATTTGTTCTGGCACCTTATATTATTTATATCTTTTTGAAAATTTTGATTGGAAAACAACCTAGAATCACTTGTAGAAGGGGGGAAAGTGAGTTTATTACCTTTTAAATTTTTTTTCTACATTTGATGATTCTGAAATTTTTTCCTGTAAAAATAAATATTCGAAAAATTATTTGGAGTTGAATTTATTTGAAAATATTAATAAATTGAAAAAAAAAAATGTTTAAAAACATAATGATCCTTTTCCAAGTTGATAGTTTATATATATATTGTTATATGTTTGCGTATTGTGGATGTGAAGGTAAGCAATTTAATTTTATTTTCTCAAATAATGCATTACTCAATTCAGTAATTTGATGAGTTCTTGTTTTTCTAACATCTTTTGACAGGAATCTAAGAAAACATTACTTAAAGATAGCTTTGAAAATAAAATTTTGCTTGTCCATCAAATTAAATTGTAAAATTTTTGCTTCTGCTGAATATTTTTGCAAATTATCTGTTATTTTCAAGTACTTTCTTGTGCATGATTTCAGCCTTTTATCTACTGATTTATCAAATCTTTTTTCAGCAGAATATAATTATCTATTTTTTGTGTTTGTTTTTTTTTTTTTTTGGCAATTATGAATAAACTTGCGTCATGCTTTATCATTTTTAACATATCATACAAGGTGTAATTGTTAAGGTGTTTATTAGTTTTTTTAATGTGAAATTTTAAAATTTTGTCATAATGTTTCGACGTAAAGAATTAGATATGTTAATCAAACATATAATTTTTCTGTCTTATCAACTTTAGGCAATGTTTATTGAGACAAACTGTTACTCAATTCATTTCTATTTATTTTCATTTTTAAATATTATAAGTTTAGGTAATTTTAATATCCTATTTTGAAGCTACATAAGACCCACCTTGAGACAGAACTAGGGTTACCATACATCCAGATTTCAAGCTCACGTCTGGACTAGTGTCCCGATCTTTAAAATGTCCGGATGTACGGTAGTGAATGCAACAAGAGAGGAACGTATTCGAAAAAGCTGACGTCATTCTACCAGTGAAAGAATTTTTTTTCTGTTTACACTGGTTACAACCTTTATTGATGATCAAGTGGTTGAGCCTCCTTATCCAGGACCCAGTTCAAACTGAAAATTAAAAGTTTTGGCAGTTTTATTATAATTCTCTTTTTCGTTGATATAATTTTGAATTACCAAACATTATAATAAAAATTGCATCTTCTTTTCATTCTGATGTTTTGTTTTTTTTCATTTCCTCGAACTTTGAGCTAGTGTCATGAAAGAGGGTCTTTGGAAGGCAGCTTTTTTAGAATTTTATAAAACTATACCTTGAGTCCTCTCCCCCAGTGTGTCCGGATTTCAGATAAAAAATTATGGTAATCCTAGACCTCATTTAAGAGGCTACATCCAAGTTCATACACTACTCTCCAGACTTTGATGTGTCCTCATGAACATGAGGATGATTGGTGTGTGATGGCTGATTAATAGTGCACCAGGCCCTACATACGTGACAAATCTTTATTTGCATAGGGTCTTGAACCTCTGACCTTTAAGTCAAAACCTTGTCACTAAGCCCCATGGTCCTCTTGAAATATTGTAAATAAAGTCAAAATTGCACATTGTTAACATTAATATTAAATTCATTTTTATGTTATTATTATTAAGTCTTATGTATTTTATTTGTAATGTGTGTTAAGACATAATTTTATCAGTATTTTTCTATGTTCTTATAAAATTATGTATTATTGCTTTTCAAAGATAATATTTATTTACCGATGATATATGATAGGTTTAAGAATTTTTTCAGATGTATTAGAATCTCGGTTTTAAAATTTACAATCCCAAAAATGTTTTTTTTAATTACTGAGTGTTATCAAATATTCAAATTTTATAAGATTTATTCTGTTTGCTTATACACTTATTTCTGATGTTTGCTGCTGCTTACTTTAGATATAATGGTACCTATAAGTAAGAAGCAACAGTGGATTTATGTGCCTATTGTCATTAATTCGTAAACATCATTTAACTGGTTAAATACATAAAATCAAAAGGATGTAGGTATATGATTCTGAGTTTCTCAATACTTTTTGTGTCTTCTATTGATGGAATCATTATACACTACTTGCCAGGGTTGTCGATTTTTTTTTTTATTTTTTAAAAAAAAAAATCGATTTATTTGATTTAAATCAGATTTTTATTTAAATCAAGATTTTTTGATTTTAATGATTTTTTTAAAAACTATATATATATTTAACATTTGTATATTAGACAATAAGTCATAGACTTATATATATATATAACAACATACCAGTCATTAAGGTGTACTTTCTTTAAAAAAAAAAAAACAAATTCAAAAATGTAATAACTATTTAAAAAATATTTGTGAACTAAAATATAACAATAATATACTTTTAAAATATAAGACAATTTTATTAAGGAAAATAGGAACAATATAATAAAAATTGTCATTTCTTGTCTATAGATATATTATTGTATGTTAGAATATTATGGAATTTTACACTCAGCTGTTCATTTGTTTCATTACAAACACAAGTTTTGAAGCTTTCTCTACTCCTAATCTGTTGTACCCAAAACATTAATTAAAAAAAAAAAATTCTAGATAAAATTTTAAATTCAGGCTTCAAGGTGCATTGAGTCACCATCAGGACTACCTGTGCGCCAAATTTCATGACTGTAAGTGTGATAGATTCGTCTGGACATTGCGCACAAGTTCGCAAACATTGCCTTTTATAAGTATAGATCATAGTTTAAAATGCACTATGTAGATGTTTTATATCTTTTGGAGCATTTATATGCATTACTTAATTATCTTACATTGGAACATTATTGCAATATAAAAATTTGTTGTCCCCAACACTATATAGTTTTCTCGAATATTAAAATGAAACTCACTGTATTTTACTATGTTCTTTCTTTGTGAACATGATCTTTTTACAATATTTATTTTATTTTATAAAAAAAAGATACTCATACTTTGCATTTTATTGTGTTGCTCATTAGAGATTTATTTAACCCATTGCTCGAAGTGTGCCAGTTAATGGCACACCTAATTTCACTTGCTTCTCAACCGTTCAATACAACTATAAATGGAAAATAATAGGTTTAGGATAGGGCTAATAGTACTCCTTTTAGAATGTATATGGCAGCTTTATGAAATTTTGTTTCAGGATAGGAATTATTAGAGATAAAGTTTGGGAAAATTCCTTGACTTGGAGATAAGAAATTTTTTAGTTCTGGACGTTTAAAAATTTTAGTAAAATAATTCTAAAATTTTGCTCCAATATTCTTGAAGTTTTAATTTATAATTTTCTGTAAGATTCAACAATAATTTTCGAGTGTATCAAGGTGGCTGTATCTAAGTGGGTTCTCAGAATGGCTTAAAGTTTTAGCATTTTTTTGTGAATTCTATGTCTAGACAATAAACTAAACCCATTCATGATGTTTTCTCATCATATTTCAAAAAAATTATTGCCTTGCTCCGCAAAGGGTTAAAATCTAATTTGCTTGCGTTCTCAAAAATAAAGATATCTTTCTTTAAATATACATTTAAAAATATTTTAAAATCACTATTTAAAGATACAAGAACAATTTTATTTCATTAAAGCAGATTAACTTGATATTTAAAATAAAGTGATTTAAATCACCGCAACCCTGCTACTTGCACTTTATAATTTCTATTATTGTAATAAAGTTACAAAGTTTCGTCTTAAGAACACAGTACATTCCCATTGCCAACACTTTTCCAGCTGTTAGGTATTAATTATTTTAAATCCAACACCAAATTTGGTGAGTTATTACTTTAAGCCAGATTAAAATATTTAGTACATTTTTATTATCTTGTTTCATATTTCTTTAAGTATTTAAATGTGGCATAAATGATGTAATAAGATGTATGCTGAAAAAGCAGATTTAATTTTTATTGCTTGTCACACTTCTCCAGAAGGGTACTATAGCCTGTTAATGATGGCTACATCTTTTCTTTTTCTACTGATTCTCTTTTTTTACTGAAAACTCTTTTTTACTGATTTCTAAAGATTATTACTCTATTATTTCCATCCCTGAACATTCAATTATTAATGAAATCATAAGTGAATGAAGCTTAAAAAGTCAAGAACCACGTATTTATATTTTCTTATTAGCTTATAATGGAAGTTTTTTGTGCATGGTAATTTCTGTATTTCTTATTTTCTCAGCAGCAGACGAAACAGTAGGACAGTTCAAAGACAGGCATCTGTTTTGAATCCACCAGAACTGGGAGCCGATACCAATAATCGTTGTTGCTGGAACCGATTGTGGTTTGTTCAAGACATATGTGGAATCATCTGTGCAGTTTTAACATGGCTGCTTGTTCTTTATGCAGAATATGTGGTTGTGTTTGTCATCCTACTTCCATCACCCTATCTCTATTACAGTGCTGTCAATTTTGTCATTTTCCAAACACTAGCATTCTTAGCTATAACATCACATCTCAGAACTATGTTCTCTGACCCAGTAAGTATTATATATATTTCATCATTTTAAAATGTAAATATATTATTAAAAATGGTGTTTGTTGTTAAAAATAATAATTTACAGTTGCTACTGTCATAAGGACAATTATCATTATATGTGTAAGAATGATAATTACTAAGAAATACAAAAAGCTATTGAATTTCTTCTCGTAACAGTTTACAGTTCAATTTATGTTGGAACTTCTTGACCTGTGAGTCACGAATCCCAAATGTGTTTACATAGTATAAAAATAAGGTCAAAACATTCTGGGGACCAGATTCTTCAACATCTATGATCAAAAAACTGCTTAAAAAATTGTATTCATGTAAAAAAAATTCATTGATATTTGTTAAATGATTGTTTTAAACTGTATATTAGGGTGTCTCCAAAAAATCAATTTTTAAAAATTTCAACTCTCACCTTCCAAAAATGTTCTTTCTGTGAATATAAAACACTTTAAATTTTTTCAGAATTAAAAAAAATATATATTTAGAGGTCCCCCAAGGTTACTGAATTTACATAGCAATGGCCGAAATACTGTGAAATGCAGTATTTTTTTTATTAGCTACATTAAAAACTATTAATATTCAAATGACATTTTTTTCATTTATCAAAGCTACTTGTATATTGTTTCAGCCAAATTCTGTATTAATTTTGTATTTACTCTGGGTAGGGAGAAACATAAAATATTACTAAAATCAAGAAAATATTATTTAGTCAATATTTCTACCTTCTCTATGCACACAAAGTGATTTTAAGTAAACAATTAATTATTTTACAGTTGGTAAATAAAACCAATGAAGATAACATCCACAGTGATAATAGCATCTATAATAAATGAGGAAGGCTGCTCTTCCTCTATGACCATCTGACCCGTTTGTAAAGTCTGTAGTGCTTTCAAAAACTACTATTCATCGGGAACGGCAACGTCTTTGGTGTGATACTGCTGAACAATTAAAAAACACAGTTTGTAGCATCAAAATCAGTTGTTCATTGAGATGGCAAATTGTTATCCGATTTGTCAGCAAAAAGCAAAGAAAAGATTGATTGTTATCGTTTAGTGGCACTAGTTTCTTCTTTGCAAGATGAAAGTACTAAGCTTCTTGGCATTCCTAAGTTATTGTCTGGAAGTGGCAAAGCAGCAGCTGTTAAGAGCTTGCTGCTTTGCTGTTTAAGAGGAATTTTGGAACTGTGAATCCCAAGTAATTGGTATGTGTTTTGATAGAACTGCACCTAATAGTGGAAGATTCAATGGAGCATGTGCTTTTCTTGAGCAAAAAATAGACAGAAACCTTTTGTGGATAGCAAGTTGGCATCACATGTTTGAGGTTTTACTTTCCGATGCATTCAGGGTATGTTTTGGAAAATCTACTGGGCCTGAAATCTTTTTATTTAAGAGATTTTGAGAAAATTGGTCCAAGCTCAACCACCAAGAACCACAAAAGCAATCAATACCTATAATAACAGCATCAGACAGTTTAAAAACTTTTATTTCTCAGCAGCTAAAAATTGCTACAAAACTGCATAGGTATGATTACAGAGAACTTTTAAATCTTGCATCATTAATGATTGGACTAGACATTCAATTTACCATTCAGAAACCAGGTGCATTTCGCCGAGCTCGCTGGATGGCAAAAGCTGTTTATTCCTTGAAAATGGAATTATTGTGTAATGGTACTGAAACCAGAATGGCATTAACGGCCAGAGAGTTTCAAGGTATGCAATGATTTAATTGGTTTGTTGTGTGTGTATATTTGCAGGCTTGGTTTACTTGCCGATCTGCTGTTGATGTTCCTCCTAATGATGTTTTACTGATTCAAAGATTATGATGACAAACAATTAAGCCATAAAGGATTAAAAATGATTTCATGCAATTCCTGGTATTTAAAGTGGAGAACTTGCAATACTGAGCTTGTTTTCAGATCTTATTCTTGATGAGCAAAAATCAAAGCTAGTTTTGAGCATGAAAAAAGAAAGGAGTTCTTCACATCTATTAGAAAAACTTCCTTTCAAGTTGGATGATTTGTGTTTCTCATAGTTTCTTTGAAACAGCTAAAATTGAAGATAGTTTCCTCACCATACCAGTTAAAGATTGGCCTGAAACGCCATCCTATAAAAAAGTTGCAATATTTACTAAAAACTTGGTTTGTGTAAATGATGTTGCTGAACAAGATGTTGCATTGATCAAGGACTTCAATTGTGCAACAAAAAACAAAGAGCAAAAATATTTCTTGTTACAAGTTGTAGATATGCACAGGAAGAACTTCAAGCAGTGTAATCGCCAAACTCTCCTTGAAATGTAGTTGATAAAAGATATGTGAATGTGTAAATATGTGATTGTTTGAAAATATTCTTCTTCATTGGTTTTATTTAACAATTATAAAATAATTAATTGTTTACTTAAATTCACTTTGTGTGCATACTGAAGGTAGAAATGCCAATTAAATCATATTTTCCTTGATTTTAGTAATATTTTATGTTTCTCCCTACCCAGAGCAAATAAAAAATTAATACAGAATTTGGTTGAAACAACATATAAGTAGCTTTGATAAATGAAAAAAATGTCATTTGAATATTAATAGTTTTTAATGTAGCTAATAAAAAAATACTGCATTTCACACTATTTCGGCCATTGCTATGTAAATTCAGTGACCTTGGGGGAACTCTTAAATATATTTTTTTTTAATTCTGAAAATATTCAAGGTGTTTTATATTCACAAGAACATTTTTAGAGAGTCAAAAAAAATTTTTTTCTTTTTGGCCTCTCCTGGGACACCTTACCGTATATTCATTTTTATTTAACTATAAGTAATGGTTTGTTTTCTTACATGCTATTGAATGTTGTGGTTATAAAACTTTTTGGACAAAAATTGGGTTGTGAGAAGTTTTTCAGTACAGAAAGGAATCACAGATGTAAAAAGCCCTGATCTATATGAAGTCATTTGATGCCCTGAATTGAAAAGTTTTATTTGGGAATTGGTAGATTTTGTATGGAATTTTTTAAAAAATGAATCTTAGATTTATTGTAACTTTATAGTACTGAGATAAATGAATATATCTTAATGATTTCTTTTTGTTAGTTAAAATAGATGTATTTTTTAAAATTAAAATTTAAAACTTTTAACAATCGTTTATTCATCTTATTCAAGTTGTATGCCACAAAACCAGAAAAAATTTATAAATTAAATTTGTTCTATGTAATGAGATCCTTCTAAAAACAGACAAGTTTTTATGCATTGTTTTAATTTTGGACCGAAAATAGCTTGAACATCTCAGTTTGATTTTACCCTTTTGTATGCAATGACTTATCTTACCTGTACATGCAATGACAAATTTTTTATATTTTTATCCCTTCACATGCAGTGACGTGTCTGACCTGTACATCCAATGAAGGATTTTTTTTTAATATTTAAATCTGTACTTAAGACAAAGTAAAAATTAATTTAAAGTGCAAAAATCACTTGGACATGTTTTAGTACCCTGGGTATGGGTTGAAATAACGATAAATGTCTCTAATAGAATGTATCATGTAATTACAATGTGAAATAAGTTTGTAGGAAAAGGGTTTAAATATAATTTTAATAATAAAAAAGTTTTAAAAACATGCCGTTATTAATGTATTAAAAAGTAGTATTTAAAAAAAACCATTTTTCTACTCTTTAGTCTTTAATTTATTATTCATTCTTAAAATTACTATGGGATCTTATAACCAATTTTCTTTCTCAAATTCATTACCTTGTGATGCCACTTAAATGGAATCATATTTCATTAAATTTATCAATTACCTGATAGTAAAATTTTGAAAATATAGTGTATTATCATTGAGAACATGTAAGTGTATAGAATTTTTAAACTCATCACTGCAGAAAAAGAATGAAAAATTGAGTACAAAATTACTTCTTTACAAATATGAAACAAATCAAGTTAAATAAAAGTCTGTAAGAAAAATTAATATATATATATATCTTTTTAATATCCTTTTAGGGTGCTGTACCTCGAGGTAATGCAACCAAAGAAACAATTCAGCAGATGGGCTTATGTGATGGTCAGGTTGTATATAAGTGTCCCAAGTGCTGCTGTATTAAACCAGACAGAGCCCACCACTGTAGTGTATGTCAGAGGTGTATAAAGAAAATGGATCACCACTGTCCTTGGGTTAATAATTGTGTAGGAGAAAAAAATCAGAAGTATTTTGTTTTGTTCACTGTAAGTATTCTTTTGCTGTAACTCAAAAATCTATCAATATGTAATATTTGATATAGTTATAATACTTTAAGAGTTATGTTTTTTGTTACAAAATGCTGTAGTTTTGGCTTTAAATGGTCATTGTTTAGTGTTTCAGAAATAGCATAATGTATTGTTTAAGCTGACTTATAAAATTAGTTTGTAAATAAAATTTTGAGGGAAGATCACTTTAAAGAACTCTGTATTATCAAAAATTTTTATACTCGGAACACTTTATTAACCCCTTGCAGAAAGGTTTTTATTGTTAAAATAGTGGAATTATTTGTTTAATCCTGATTCAATAATGTTACACAGTTGCAAAGTAATATAAAATTAAATATATATTTTTATAAAAATTTGAATGGCTTATCCAATAAGCAATTCCTGATTTTATTTTAAATATTGTAATAAGGCAAGCAAAAAAGTATTTACTCTCATTTTCAAATTTCCCTAACCTGTTTCCAATGTATTTTAATTAAATAAGCTTTTATAAAAAAAAATATTTGAAGTCTTTTGTTTTTGTTAATGTTCATCATAAGAACTAGTATAGCTCATAGAGTGAGAAATTTAGGTTGTCTTGACTATGAGATGAAAAATAGAGTTTGAAATTATTTTCCCCAAAATATAAATTTTGTTTTACTTATAGCTGATTTTTTTTATAGTTTTATATAGCTGTGATATCTTCTCATGCCTTTTTCCTTGCTATCAGTCACTTCATAATGTGTGTTAACAGTGATTGGAACAGTAAGTCAAGATTCTTACTTTCTTATTCTTCTGTTTTATGTTCATTGTAGTATATGTATTTAGTTTCACAATTTTTATTAAAGCAAAACACAAAATAGGGGAAAAGAAGAAAATATTAGAAAATTAAAGTATTATTGATCTCTTTCAGAAAGCATTTAATGAGTGTTTTGTGTGCTAATAAAATTCATCAATTATTCAGACAAACATATTAGTTATTAAAATCAGTTACTTGAATAAAAACACATGCATTGCTTAAATTTAAATTCTACATCATTCTTCATTCTGACATCATAAACTTCATACATTTTTATTTTCATATACGAAGTATACAAAGAGAAAGTATTGTATTCATCAAAAAATTCGAACTCGAGATTTTGATGAATCTCCACATTTTGACCTCCCAAGTCCGAAAAACACAATTTTGGAATTATGTCTGTCTGTGCGTCTGTCTATCTGTGAACATGATAACTCGAAAACTGTTAGAGCTACAGGGACGAAATTTGGTATGTGATCTTTACACATAATTTGTAGGTTTCTATCAAATTTTGGACAAAATCCGTCCACAAGAAGTCTGTCTGCGTTCATGTGAATACTATAACTCAAAAACTTAAATAGCTAGATGGATAAAATTTGGTACACAATTTTATCATCAGGAATGTAGGTCTGCATCAAATTTTGGGCATCATTTTTTTCTTAGTTTCAATTGGTTAAAAAAAAGGCATTCAAATTGCATTTTCATTTTTATTACTATGACGCAAGGCCATTTTGCGCCTTGGCGATACTCTTGACTGTGGCAGGCGCTGAAGGAAACTCATGGATAGTCATTGCATTCTGGGTTACAGTAGGTTCAAATTTTTTATCCACGCTTGGGGGGGGGGGAGGAAATCACATGTCTTTGGGAAGTATACAAGAAAGTTTAGGGGACACCACTCCCACTGGTTTAGAAAACTATTCTGTTTTCTTTTATAAAAATTTCTTTTCAATCTTATGGTTAAATATTACCTTTTTATCTGTTATCATAAAAATTCCTGATAAATTTCAATAGAAATGAAAGCAGTAATCTATTTAAAATTCATTTTAATTTCTTTGTCACAAAAAAATTTATTTAAAAATGTTTTTAGTAAATAAAAAATTACATGTGGTAATAACTTCAAATCCACCTTTGCTTATTTATGTAGGTGATTGTTTCAACTTGGTGATTATGTGAAATTTTGACTATATCTATATAACAGTTTAAATTCCAATACAAAATAAAATGACTGTCAAATCTTCACAGTTTCATATAAAAAGGTTTTAAACATGAGCTTTATGAAGATGGTTTAAACGCCATACAAGATTTTGTATATGCTAACATTTTCTCAAGCTTATTTTGACTTTTATCAGTTATTATCTTGTTTATAGTTATTTTCGAGTTAATGTATGATTATTATGACTATAGTATAATAGTATGAGTAATGTGTTTATATAACTGACATGACTTTTTTTTATCAATCTTAGAATGCTCAAGCAAATCTCCCCCTGCTACTGTAATACTTTTGATTTTGCTGATTTTTGAAGCTTTGTTATTTGCAATTTTTACTTGTGTCATGTTTGGAACTCAGGTTCAAGCTATCTGGAATGATGAAACGGTACAGCTTAAAATTTTTTTTTCTGTAGAAAAAGCCCCTTTAATTAAAAAAACAGTATGCTTTAAAATTAAGTCAATGCATTAATAATTTTTATTTTCTTAATTGCAGGGCATAGAACAACTAAAAAAGGAATCTGTAAGATGGCAAAAGAGGTCACCATGGCGAAGTCTTCGTTCAGTTTTTGGGCGGTTTTCTTTGGTTTGGTTTTCTCCATTCACTGGGCCTTCATTAAACTTAAATAAACTTGATGGTTACCTACATGCTGTTTAACTGACAATATTTTGGTGCTTTGTTGCATCTATATTTTAATTGGTGATGAATATAATTTTTTTTTACAGAAAAGTTACATGTTAACAAATACTGTGTAACTGGAAGAAAGTTAACACTTGGGTAATAAACGTTTTGTAATATATAAGGCATTTAATATTCAAAAAGCTAGAAAAAGTAAAATTTGTGAATTGACATTAACTGATTATTAATTGTACCAGTTACGTAAAAGTATGTCTTTTTTGGAGTACATAAATGCTAGATACAGTACAAAATGTGTTAACATTTTAAAATGTTTTCTGCAAATAACGTATACTTTTAATTTTTACCGTCCATTTATATTTTATCTGTTGTCTCTTATTTTCTAACTGATCTTATAGCCATTGTTATTTGTTTTAAAAATTTCAGTTAGTGCATTTTTAAATAATTTTTTTAATTTAATGTACAGTATCTGTATTTTGTACGTTGAAGATAGTTAAAGAATTCTTAATGAGTTCAAAAATATATATTTATATATATACTTGACAGAATGAATTTCTAAACACTGAATGATTATCGCTATGATTTCTATTGAAAAAAATAAATTCTTTTTTTCTTCCTCTGTTTTCAGATTGAAATTTTAATTTTGTTTTGTGAATTTTGTTAAGTATATTTAAATTCTCAGAATATAGTTTATATAGCTGGTATTTAAGGAAGTCTGGTTTGAGTCTTCCTCAATCCGATATATTCTCAAGCTTTGCTACATATGAAAGTTTATACACTAGTGCTTCGCTGGGGTGTGATTGGTTAAGGGGCAGCAGGTATGACTACCTCAGTTGCCTATTCTTTTGAAGGAAAGCAAAAATACTATTTTAGTGAATTAAAATTTTTATATATGAATAAATAGTGCAGTACCTGCTTGTTCACCATTAATGCTGAAGTTTTCTCTTGATATTAATCCTTTGTGTTCTAAAAAACAAGTATGAAATAATGTTGATAGAAGTACGAGTACTAAAAATATATTTAGTGAAATGTATTAATGCCTCTTAGAATAGTAAAATATGTTTTTAAAACACTTTTGTTGAATTTTGTCTTAAGTGTATACAGTACTGATTTTCTAAAAAGTATGCTACTAAATTACTGTCTTAAAATCATATATATATATAGGTACAAAAATTTTTTACTCACAAGCTAGCTAAAACTTAAGATGCTTAAAATTGTTTAGAAATCATTGTTTCTCAAAATAATATTTAAAATATAAGGTTCAGAAGATGTATATGGTTTAGTACTTTTATAAATGAGAAGAATATTAATTTTATATAAAAAATAGTTTTGTTAATGATACTGATCAATATAATTTGAAGGTAATGACTTATGAATATTTTAAAAATATTTTCTTAGTTCCAAAGTAAGGAATAAAACAATTTGTTTTAAATCTAATGTCTGGCTTAATAAATATTTCATTTTACTTTTTTTTGTTATTTTCTTTATTATCATTTGTAATCATCAAGTTAATTTTGTTATGCAGTTTGCTCATTGAAGTATATTATTACTTCTAAAAAAAAATTCTTATTTTTTATTAATCTTATTTTATAATATTATCCCCCACCTCCATTTGATTTGGAAAGAATTCAGAACAAAGCAGCTTTTGCTGCTTAATTTTCATTCCATACCCACCAATGAGGTTATATGAATTGTTATGTAAGTATTTCCATCGCAGTTGTTTATGCCCTGACTTCAGAAAGTGAAAATATTCTCAGTGGCATAGCGAGGGTAAGCGGCACCCAGGGCTTAATATGACTGGCTTAACAAGTGTGAACAACACTCAGAATATGGTAGTCTTTTTTTCACCCACCCCATAATTGGCTTCAAAAAGTGACATTAATGTTTTCTCTCTGAGATGTTCCCAAAATTAGTGCTCTGGGCTTCTATCCCCCCCCCCTTGGGTATGGCACCGGGGGGCTGGAATTAAGAAGTCGTTTTTGTTGGTGCGAGATTAAAAAACGAAAGCTCTTGTAAGCATTTTCATGAGAATTTTCTGAAGATGTTTCTGTGTTTGTTTGTTTTATTTTTGCAATGAATTTATTTTGGTAGTATTTAAATATTTTCTATAACTCAAGTTTTCATTGTTTTCATTACTGTTATTTAAATGTGTATTGATCTTGCTTTCGGATTTATATTCCAAAAGTTATTTCACTTTGAGATTGTACATTGAGTTGTCTGTTTGAAATCTGCCTCTTTCTGTTTGAGATATTTACTTAAAATTACCTGTAATTTTTGGTTCTAATTTGCTGGTTAATTGATTGTAAAAAAGTCACATGAATATTCGTTGAGTTAATTTTAACCATTAAAATGTTTTTATAAGTTTATAATGATTAATAAAGGCTTGTAGGATTTGTTAATCAATTATGTTCTTCAATATGGTGATGCATTTTATAACTATAGTATAACGTTTTAAATGAAAAAATAGATGTTTTTTAAATAAATTTTTAGTGTTTGTAGATGGATCATTATTTAGATGTCCAATTTATAAATTATCACATTATTTAAATATTTTGTTTTCCACCTAGTTGAAGATTTGTATTGTTATTAAATATAAATTTTACTCATGAAAAGAAATTTTTAATGGCACCATGCTTCATTTTTGAAAAAAAATTGTTATACAATTTTTCATGCAGGATAACAGCTTATCCTGCGAAATAGTTACAAAACGAACTTGCATTTCTTATTATTTTACATTTAAGAAAATTTGTGATTTTGAAATATTTTATATCAATGTTAAAATTTCTACATGAATGAATTTAATAGATGACAAACCACATTGTATTATATTTGTATGTAGCAGTTGATGAAGTGAGAGTTGAGATTTTGAAGTGATTTTTATGCCTTTGTGTTCTTATCAGTGTTTTAAAAATAAAATCAAAGTATTTTTACAATTTTACCTTTCCTTGAGATTTTAGAATAAAAAAAGTTTCTTGTAGTATCACAATTTAGTTTTAATATTTTTTGTTATATTTTTTGATAAATAACTTGTTACGTATAATATAATTTTGTATGATATTACTCGGTGTTGTATTTTTTGTTTTAAAAGCCAAGCAGTTATTAATTTTTTAAAATGAGATAACCCTCTAGCAAAACAAGTTTCTAGCAAATTGTTGTGTTTTGAAATGTGAAAATTCATTATTGAACTTTGTTTGTAAATTATGTCAAATTTCATTGTAAATATGTGAGTATGGCTTTTGGTAGTAACATTTAGAAAGAAATGTGATGTAACATCACTAAATTATTAATATTGTGACTGATTAGCTACATTATTGTGACTAATATGTTAGTTGCTTCTGAAATTACAGTGAATGTAAAATATCGCTAGATTTTTAAAAATGAAACGTCCAATAAATATTTACTTAAAAAACTTGTCTTTTTTACATTTTGTGTTTTCATTATTCAGCAGATACGAAACCCTGAAAAAAAAAATCATTTAATGTAAATATGCATATTCAAACTGTTAATATTTAAATCTGCACTTGGTCATCAATTTTCTAATGGTATTGTTTTTTTTTTCAATGGGAAAGCTTTATAATTTATTTTGATGCTTATATAAAAATAAACCATATTTCTTTAGTTGTATATCTTCTACAGCAGTGTAAGCAATATCATGATTAGAGAATAAAAACATGGGGGTTATCAGTTTTGGAATTTAGTCAATCTTGTCTTTTGGTATTCTGATTTAAAATTTATATGTCATCTAACAAAGGAAGGGCACAACTTTGGAAATTCAGTTTGGGATGAGTCTTGGTATATTAATAGTATACATTTAGGGTGCTCATCCACAGTGGTGTAGTCGTAAATTAAGCAGTTCCAGAACGCTATGACCTCGTGATGTTATTGGGGGAATAGGGAGCAAAATGGAGATGGGGTAGGGGATTACTTCATAATGAAATATTTTTTTTATTTAGGTGTTAAAATTGTGAAATAATAAGATGCCAACACTTTGCAGTTATTATTTTATTTTTGTTCAAACATTAACATAATGCATACTGTAGCAAAAATCAATTGAATTTTTTAAAGAATAATTTTTTAAAAAATTATATAAATTTCAATATATAATAAAATTAACTAAGTAAATTAATAAACTCATGACATTAAAAAATATGAATTTTCAGAGACGAAATATAAAATACATTTAATGTGTGTAACCTTGATACTTTTAATCCCTTCCCACCACCACTTGCTACTTTATCACTTTTATTAATTTAAATATTTTAGAGGGTAAGGATGATACAAAGACAGCATTGTTCTAATGAGGTTTCCTTCAATTTTTTAAAAATTTATATCTTGTAAAGAAAAAACAGTGCTGGAGTGCCGTTCTGGCTAGTTAAAGGGTTACAGGGATGAGATTCTTCCGCTTTTTCGCGAATTTCCGCTTTTTGTCTTTTTTCTCTCAAAATTCCGTTTTTTTTTTTTTTTTCCCCTTTTTCCCCCCCTTAAACCGCAAAAATTTGCTTTTTCTTCCGAAAATCCTCTTTCACACAAAGAAAAGAAACCTTCATTATCATTGTATCAAAAAGCAACAACCTGACTTTCAATAAGATAATTGCATTTAAATTTCTTTCATCCCAAAATTAAACATTAATATTTTTGCTTTTATGTATTTTTTTCCACTTCTACATTTAATTTCAAATTGAAATGCCTTTTGAAACACTGTTTAAATCAAAACAGGGATGAGTGAACAGTGATGGACTAACGCTTTTTCGCGAATTTCCGCTTTTTTGTTATTTTGGAGAAATTCCGTTTCTTTTTTTAAATCTTTTTTTTCTCTCTCAAAATTGCGGGGGTTTTTTCCTCCTCCGGATTTCCGATTTTTTCCCCCCTCTGCATAAATTTGCTTTTTCTCCCGAAAATTCCGCTTTTACACAAAGAAAAGAAACCTTCCTATCTTACATTTTCGAAAGAAAATTCTGGGAAAATATGCTCGACCATGCGGCTTAACTCCACCGGCTAGGAATTTAGCTGATTCATCTTCTACTGACAAAACAACATTATATCGGCAAGCTCTACAAGGATGAGCATTCCAACATTCAGTGCCACTCAAAATATTAAATACCACCTTTTTTGCAGAAAACAAAACCTCTGGCATATTTTGCAAAAAAAAAAATTTTTTTTTGCATGAACATGTTGGGAAAAAAAAATTAGTTGGAAACTTAAGGTCATCCTGTAGGGCGTACCAAGATGAAGAGAAAAAAAAAGGAACAAAAACAAATAAATAAACTACATAAAAAGAAACTCCTGTCGAAAGAGATAGTTAAAAATCTGTGTGCAAATGCAGCAAAAAAGCAGAGAATAAAACATAAATAAAATCTCAAAATAAAATGGATGATTTACCTAGGCATTCTAGAGATAATGTAGTCCCGACAACTATGCCAGTAATTAAACAGAGAGATACTAATGAAGACTGTGCAAAAACTTTAGCCTTTATTGAAAATAAATTTGCAGAGGATGCAAGCACATCCTTTATTGCAGAAAAATCTGTCAAAGATAGGAGCCCTCCAAAACAAGGGATGAAGCATGTTAATGGAGATCTGTTACCAACAAAAGCCACACAATTAAAAAAACGGAAGAAAACCACTTCTTTAACAATTAAGGAAATGTTTCAAATAGCAATAATGCTAAATGAATCTGTCATTGTAACTGTACAATATCTCGACCCCTCTTGCATTATAAGGTGCAAAATCATTGTGCTGTTACTTTTGCAAAAATTTATATATAAAAAAAAGAAATAAAACAGAAATCAGTATATGATACATTATTATAATTTATAAAGAGCTAATACACTTTACACAATTGCATGAAGCAAAAGAAATTATTTGTCCTTATTTTTATTTATTTTTTGAGCTAACTTTTATCAAAAGACTATTAAACATAATTCTTCTCAGACTTCTGTTGGGTGTATGTTGAATCGCAGTGATGTACATGTGGTAAATGTTTTAATGTCTAATTTTGTATTTTCCGATGCACCTGATGATGTGTTAAACTTGTTTAACTTTTAATGTGAATGATTTAATAATAATTTAATATTCTTTTTCTTATTTATACATACTGAATTATAAATAATTAAGTTATTAATTATTATAGTTAATATTTTCATCATATTGCGTGTTCTGATGTTTTATTTCTTAAAACATCTTTCCCGTATAAATTATGGTACAAATGTTTTGCTCGCGTATGATTTCAGTCTTTTTGCTTTTTTGCCAATCTCATCCCTGGATTAAAAGGCAGTGCCAGAACGCCATTCCAGTGTGTTCCGGCTCCACTACATCCCTGCTCATCCATTAAAATATTAAAGGGCAATATCCAGGCAATTCTGATAAATTAGCCCTCAAATTTTTAGCACAGCTCATATATCCTCCCCTTGCAAGTGGGGAAGGTACGAAAGCACTGCTAACAGAAAGTGCTAGTGAATGAGAAATATTTAATTACTAAAATATAAATTCATAAAAATGGCAAAAGTTAATGGTTAAGGGTTGCAGTTTTATAAATTAACTGCGGTTTTTTTTTTTTTTTTAATATCTCCTCCTGTATGTGCGGTGTCTGGTGCTCTTTAAATCGGTCATCTTTAGTCAAGTTATCCTGTGGGTGTGGCGTAGAAGTTTGGAAAGGGGACAGCTGGCTTAGGCCATCTTCATTGTCAGGTCACGATTTGCGAGGTTTGTAGAAAAATAACTTCATATGGTTTTAAAATTGAACTAATCTCGAACGTCTTTAAAATATTAAAAAGAAAAAATACCTCTTTATAATTAGAAGGGGGGGGCAACTGGTGACCAGATAAAATTAAATAGTGGCTATGTTGAATATGCATAATATTTTTAATGCTTTCTCAAAGACCATGATTCTGCTTCACATAGTTTTCATAAAATTTAGTGGAAACTGATGAGATTCTTGGCTCAATTCAAAGGAAATTATTAAAAGCAGTATGCAGTAATTGCTAAATTTTTTTTAAAAAAATTCTAAAATTGACTAAAAACAGCCAAAAATGCTATATATTTAATTAAGTTAACTTTTTAAAATGTTTGATGAAAAATTTTTTTAGAGGGTCTGGGCCATTTTTTGTTCCATATATTCAAAAACAGGGAAAGAGTGAAGTGGGGGGGGGGGGGGGGAAAAAAAAAATGCCCGGTAAAATTTAATAAATCTTTTAAATCAATTTTTTTAAAAAAAAGATCGACTTGATTTGAATTTTCCTCTCAAAGCAATTTTACATAAAATATGCTCTACAAGTGGACTAGTTGTTTGAAAGCCTTACAATAAAACAAGATGCAACTTTGAATAGTTTTGTCACATATTTGCTTTCATTGCTGCTGTCTTGGTAATGCAACTGAAATGACAAAAGCGATTTAACATACTTGTCTAACAATATTTATAAACCATTAAAATTTTATTAGTATCACAAAAAACATATTGTATGTCTTGTTGATTTTGTTCCTAGATACTTTTTCCTTCACATAATGGAGGAAAAAGCTATATAAACGTCCATAAAAACATGCTTTACTTTGAAAATTTTAAAACTTGAACTGTCCTTGCAAATCGAGACCAAAATTGAGAAAAGTTTCTCGAATAAACTTCGTATACAGGTATGTAGCAATTCATCTTGCTGTCGTTTTGTTTTTAAAACTTTCAACTTATTATCCTCACTCTCTGGCCTCCATGATTTCTTTTGCATTGTATCAATCATTTAAAGATGTAGATCAAGTTCAATTCAAGCCTCCATGAATGGCAGCAATGTGTTACTCTGGAGGAATATTTTCTCTTGCATAGAATTTTAGAACGGCATTAATATCCAATTTCGATCTCTACTAATATTAAAGGAAAATGTGTATGTGTTAGCGTTGGACCTATCTTCTCGAATTTTCTATATATTTTCTCACCGGAGAACCGTTATTTTTGTGTCATTGTAAAGTTCAGAATTTCTTCGTTCTAATAAGAGTAATTTGAAGCTGCTGTGTAACTTTCCTGATTTTTAACAATTTTTTAAAGTTTTTGGAAGCTCCTTTCTTCTACAAACGATTTTCTGTGCGCTTAATTAAATCAATTTCTTAATTAAAGTTTATAAAAGTAACCCTCATAATGTGTCAAAAACCTAATATTTTTATTAACTAATTAAACTATTCAAAATTAATTAAAACGGGTATAATTTTAAGTTACGCAGAAAACATCACTACGGAATATATGACTGTAAGTTAGATCACCCCTACTTTCATTGGTAATTGTAATTTCTTTGCTTCTTTTTTTTTAATAAAATCAATCTGATATCGAATACAATACATTCTAGGAAAAAACATGAGTTATATTTTTGATCAAAACACAGTTGTAAACCGTATTGATAAACGGAGTAAGAATACAGAACAATAAATCATTTCAAATTATGCCTTTTGAAGTTAATTATTAATGATCTGAAAATATTAAATGTATTCTCTTGAGAAATATGAATTTTCAGAAAATATGACTTGCATGTGAAAAAAATTTCAAAATTACTTCATGAAAAAATAATTTATGCATTCGGATAAAATCCTATTTCGCTCTGTACTGAATAATAGCAAGAAACATTTAGATATTTTAAATGCAGGTTTAACTTTTTTTATAGGCAATAACTGAAAAGGAAAGGGAGCTTTCATGAAAAGATTTATGAAAATACTTGGTGATATTTGTTTTACTAATTTATAACTTGAATAAACATGTATCAGAGAACAAAAAAAATGCCTTCCGTCGAGCCGGAGTCGAACCAGCGACCTATGGATGTCTGCAATTCAACCCCTACAGTCCACCGCTCTGCCAACTGAGCTATCGACGGACACTGTAGTTGAAGAAATTAATGTTCTTAAGCAAATGTATAGGGTTTAAGTAGCGCAATAGTATAGCTTTATTTAGTAAGAATATAATTGACTTATCTTTTTTTGTTGTTCATCATCTCTCAAAACAGTCGTTTAAGGAGTATATTTACAATCACTACAGAACATAAACCATTTGATATATTCAGCTTCATCTACATAAATTTAGATACATAAAAATTTTCAGGAATACTGACTAAAAAATTATGTTTATGTAATCCGTACATAAGAATCTTCGTAATTCTTCTTAAGTAATTTGAAATAAGTTATGAGAAAATTTCTTGCAATTTATGATCAAAATAATTCACCTTATTAAAATCGCATGCCGATCCATTAATTTCACTTATAAACCATCTCGATTTGATTTGATTGGGGGGTTTTGGGTATTTTCAGCAACAAGGACTACTATCCCCTATTCATTCCAAAGTTCTTTTCAATCCGTAATCAAAAAAGAAATGACAATTGCCATCAAAAGATGGGCTAAATTATTGCCGATATGATTCGGTCAAGCGAAAAAAAAATGGCACCCTGCTAGAAAGGCCTCCATATTCTTTTTCAAAACCATCTCATCATAATATTATTTGTTCCCCTCTGTTTACAATAAATAAAATTGGAAAAATAAATAAAATTGATTACGAAACGTCTCTTTAAAGTAAATGCTTTTGCCGTTGGCATTTGTAACTCGTGCTGCCATCTAGTGATGAAAAAGTCTTCCAAATCTCGCTGCCAGGTTTATGAGTTGAGCCATCGACGTTCCCTTGGTTAATTCGAAAACAATGGGATCAAAATAAAAATAAATAAATAAATCGATTTATTTAAAAATTGGAATTAAGAAACAGGGCCGCCAACTCTAGAAAGTTTTACACTTGAAGCAAATTTCTCCTTCGGCGCCCTCCCGCGTCACATTGGCTAACAATAATCATGTCCCACAAAAAATAAATAAAATTAAATTAAATTAATGTAATAAATTAATGTAATATAATTAATTAAATAAATATTTGCAATAATAGAACATAATTTATTTTTGTCTCTATTTATAGCGTAAAATATAAAAACATTTATGAAAATATTAATGAAAATTTTTAATTAAAAAACTGTTTTCGCAAAATTAATACAGCAAAAATAAATCCGCCGAGTGCC